>CAUYRH010066223.1:0-16879 GCA_963574655.1 Perodicticus potto | reverse complement strand
GAACCCTGTATCACTCTAATGGAGCCTCTTTGTGGCAGTTCCAACCTCACACTTCTTGTCAGTATAGGTCTCCTAGGGGTTCTTTAGGATGGTTCTTCCCCCAAACAAATCTCTGTCTGGGCCTCCTGGCTTTCAACTACTCTCTGAACTTAAAATTTGAAGCTTTTTAAAAAAGGGTTTGTTTCTCCATGATAAAATTAGGATAACAGCTTAAGTGAGATAATGTTAGTAAAATGCATAATAGAGTCCTGAATACATTAAAGTGTCTATGATTATTATTATTAATATTGGATAGATTTTGAATGATTCTTTTTTTTTATTGAATCATAGCTGTGTACATTAGTTCAATATGGGGTACAGTGTGCGGGCTTCACATACAATCTGAGATACTTTCATCCACCTGTTCGACATAACATTCATGAGATTTTCTCATTTACTATGTGAAAACATTTGTGTTCTGCATTTAGTAGTTTTCTCCTGACCCTAAAAAGATGCACCTCAAGTGTGTTCTCACCCTTTATCCTCTCTCCCCCAACCCTTTCCCTCCCCTTCCCATCCTCTCCCCTTTCCCCACCCTCTTGTACAATAATTGGGTTGTAGCCTTCACCTGAAAGATATAAATTTGCTTCATATTAGGGATGTATACATTGGATACTTTTTCTTCCATTCTAGAGATACTTTGCTAAGGAGAACATGTTGGAGCTGGAACATGTTCTCCATTGCTTTTCTATCAGAGATCCAAAACTGCCCTCTGCTCACAAACACCATATACTAGTAGTGAACCAGAGAGGATGTTATCCTAGTTTCTGGCAGCCAGTGCCAAATGGGTATGTGCGCTGATAGTTTGAATCTGGCCTTGTAAACTCCTATAGGTAGGGGACATACTTTGTTACTGTGTATCCAGTCCAGAATCCACTGAGTAATAAATATGCAAGTATAATAATTGGTAAAATATAAATAAATAAATATAAAAATCCCTTTAGGGCCATAAATCAGTTTCATTCTTTCTTCAGTGGTTAAAGTACTGTGATAATTAGGTTTAAGACAAACAGAAATAGTATTTATTCCAAAGACTGTAATGGGCTATAGGTTGAATTTTTTTTTTTGTTTTCTTTTTTCCTCTCCCCTTCCTCAATATATCTGCTGATTGTATCAATCACTTCTTGCCTCTCTTCCCTCTTTACTTCTCCATCTCTCCTTTTTCAGACATCTAGATTTTCTTTTGGTGTTTTGATGGGCCTGACTTTCTCTGATTTAATTGATTGCTTTCATTTACTTCGCAAATTTGGA
Source organism: Perodicticus potto (assembly GCA_963574655.1). Classification (NCBI taxonomy): domain Eukaryota; kingdom Metazoa; phylum Chordata; class Mammalia; order Primates; family Lorisidae; genus Perodicticus; species Perodicticus potto. Next base: position 15,589 of record CAUYRH010066223.1, on the reverse strand, counting down.
CTCCTGCTTGGCTTTTCCCTTTTCCCCATAGAATACCTAGGACTTGTACAGTTCCCAGTTATCATCTCTGGAGGGATGATTTAGTTATGGGAGCTAAAAATAGTTTTGCTGGAATTTACTAAAGATGTTTGGCAGCTGTGACTATTCACCTATGTTATTGCTAACGGTACTAGTCAAAGTCAGGTTGTCATATAAATTGAAAAGGCCTTTCTAAAGATTAGAAGAGATCTGGAAAGAGATAGTGTTAGTGAGATTCTTTTGCATGGTGCCAGATTTTAAAAGCTGTATAATGTTGCATTTTTATCAACTCTGTAAAGTATTTCCCAATAATTATAATCTACATTGATGGCTCCTTTTCTTGGCTGCCTGAAACACAATGCTACTAGCATTTGCACCTCATGGAACATCTGAAATTACTGAACCTTTAAAATCCTCCAATTTGTCTACGTATCAAATGCACTTAAAGCTCTATAGATTTGAATGTTTACTTCCTAAAGCTCTTTGTTTTTCAGTATATTATTAATTCTTAGCAGGCTGTTAGGAAATATGAAGAATAAGATGAGATCTTGAGAATTCCACTTTAAGGTCAACACAAAATCAGAGCAGAGATATACAAGAGGCTCCTTATAAGGGCTGAAGGGCCTAGAGATCCGTGATACTTACCTGTAACTTGATTGATTATGTTCAGATATCTAAAGAATATGTCCGTCAGAGTGAACGGAAATCAACAGGGAAGCCTGAGAATAGTCAAGTTGTTAAGGGAAATACTGGCAGTGCCCACCCAAGTTCTGTCTGAAAGTTAGGGAACTCTGGCCAAAAGAGGTAGAGTGTCTTTGTGGTCCCACTTGGTTTTGATTAGTGGTGAAAAGGATTGTAGTCTATAGGTTAATGAGATTTTTCATCCCATTGATAAAAGCACTTCTATTGTGAGATGATTATACTTCATCAAATTCTACTAAATGCTTATGCATCTAAATCACTTCTCCTATCTAATTCCCAACTGAGCAAACACATGACGGGAAAATCGATATACATCTCAAGCCAGGCTATACCCTGAAAATTGCAGAGTCAAAATTATACTTGAAATCTGCTTACCCACTTTTGAATTAACGGGACCTAGCCACTCAAAATCCAATAATGTGTTGCTTTCTCTCTTCCCTTCCCTTTCCCTTCCCTTTTCTTTTCTTGTTTCCTTCCTTCCATTTTTCTTTCTTTCCCTGGGCCAGTTGGAATCTAAGATTTCCTTCAAAGGTAGAAATGAGGGGTAGTGGGCATTCAAGGAACTTCACCATGTATTATAATGTCACAATGATTAGGAGCATAGAGTTCCATGCCTTTTTTTTTTGAATCTTATACATACTAGAAATTTATTACTTACTGAAAAATGTAAATGTCAATACTTATAAGATACCAAAAAACTTAAGTGAGGTAAAATTTGTAATATTTTAATATGGAACTTAGCATTTAAGTACTATGTAAATGGTAACCATCCAGTTATGATTTACTTTCCGTAGTAAGTCTGCTCTCACAAGCCAATTAGGTAGTCAAGAAGCCGTAGTGTTTTGATTCTTCCTCACTGACCGGGCTTTGGGGTTCAATGCATAATTATCTGCCCCAAAGAATAAGTTCTCCCTACCCCCAAATAACTCTAATCACAGTTGACAGTAAGTTCCTAAACCTAAAATAGTAGACCTTAGTACATTGTTCTTAAGAATAAAGTCTATATTGTGAGGTATTTTGAGAAAGATCTTCCTACCTTCATTATGTGGTTGGACAATTAAGTTTGTGAGCTTATCCTGGAAAAAGTGCTACGTACTTTAATGCTAAATATCACTGCAGTCACCTTCAAAGTTCTCCCCTTGGAAATCTATACACTGGTTCCAGTGGCTCTCCACCCTTCGAAGAACTTTCTCTAGGATGAGTTTGCAAACCTATGTCTGACCTTGTTATGACGACAGCTTTGATGGCCATTCCAGAAAAGGAATTCCAGTATTGCTTTGAATGGTCGAATAGGCACTGGCACTGGTGCATAGCTTCTCAAGGAGAGTACTTTGAAGGTGCCTGTAGTGATATTCCACAGTGAGCTCTAGGATGAGTTTGCCAACTTACTTGTCCGATCTTGTACGCATATGCTGTAAAGGACTAATAGGATTTCTGTATGTTATGAATAAAACAAAAGTCTTATATTTTAACTTCCTTCCAGTAAAAGTTGGGGACAGGGAGAGCACCGCAACATAAATACCCACTTTTCTTAGTGGTTATGAACTAAAAGTTATTTTAGTCCTCTGGAATACTTTGGCTTGTAGTTTCTTCTCCAAATTTTTTATTTAATGACTATAAACAAAGGAGCTCCATACTCATTTATGCAATGAGGCACTCCTTTGCAATGCGAACTATTTTACACTCTGAATGATCCATTTTAAGTAACATGTTCAGATACATTTTTACAAAATGATTTTTGTATAGTAATACAAAAGACTGTTCTACAGAAAAGAGTTCATCTCTTGTTTTTGAAACTTGGCCTCCTATCTCCCTATCTGGCCAAACTCTGATCCCTCCTCCCACATACTATGTCCACATACATGTACTATTTTGCATATAATTGCAGGGAGTACATAGATGCTCCTAAAACATTCATGGACTCCACATTAGTCATTCCAAATTTATGTGGGATGACATTTCATGTAGCTGCCATTAATATAATACATGTTGTGGGCGCATGTGGGTGTACTTAAGGGAAGAGTCCTGATGTGCTTGCATTTCTAGTAGTAATGATTTAATAAGCTTAAAAGCAAATCCAAGTATTAGTTATAAGTAAGTTAGGATTTGAATTAAGAAAATGATTGCAGAGGATGGGAAAACAGGAACAGGTGAGAAGTGGATGCGAGAACAGTGAGCCCAGCGCAATACGTGTTGCTGGAGGCCTTGCACCTTTAAAACTGAAGAAGCAGGGCGGTGCCTGTGGCTCAGAGGAGTAGGGCACCGGCCCCATATGCCAGAGGTGGCGGGTTCAAACCCAGTCCCAGCCAAAAACTGCAAATAAATAAATAAATAAATAAACACTGAAGAAGCATCTTGCTGAAATTTCATCCCTCCCGCAGCGTGACTCTGCAGAGGTCTCTAACCAGGCCAGGCTCACCAGGATGGGTGGGGGTATTCGCCTTGAGAGAGGGAATGCTTTCTTAGAGTTAGAGTCTGCAGAATGTTTAAACTTTGTTAAAGACGGCAAGTTCTGCTTCAGACCAGATCAGGAGATAAAATCTCTCTCTTCTTCTGTCACCTTGGTATAACCAGCAGCATCTGTCTGTCTGAGCAACAGGCTTCTTGAGTATCTATTACCCTTGCTGTGATTTGTGCGCCTGGCCCATGTGGGGACTTCTCTGACATCTTGCTCTCCGACTGTTTTCATGGTTTCCTGTTCTGTTTTTGTTAGAGATCGCAAATAGCTTAGAGCAATAAAAGTAAAAAGTAAATCCATCCAATTAACGTCGTTAGTTAAAGAAATAATTTAGTTAGGAAAATGCAGTCGTTGTTTGCCTCTCCCCCATAAGATTTACGACTAAAACAACGGTGTGTGAAATAAAAACGGAGCAAGATGCTGCATGTGTGTTGAGTCCCGCGAAGAAGCGCATGCGGACTCCTGGTCCGGCTACCTCTTAAACATTCCTTTGTCTCTGGTTTTCTCATTGTTCTTCAGCCTCTAGTTTTGACAAGCCACTGGGAGGGAACCCAGAGCATAGTTGGGGCTGGTACCCAACAACGTGTCTTATTAAGTGTGTATGCATAAAAGTAGATATATGGATACATGACTAAATAAACGATATGAATGGAGAGAAAAAGACAGGGCAAGGAACCTGTACTATCAATAATACTCAAGTCCTTCTCGAACTAGGGGTTCTTTTAGTTACTCACGGAGAACCTGAGCGTAGTTTGGATTTTTTCCTGCCTTCTGAGTAAGACCATACCTGGCCTATACGTGTGTCTGTGAATGAATACGCTTACGTATTTTTACGATTTCTTTTCCTTTTAACACTAGGAAGAGTTTTAATGGGATAAGTGAACTCATTGAGGTTTGGCCACTCTAAAATAGGTAGGTAGGAGAAGGAAAAAATAAATACGAAACAAATGAGCAAAATACCCCAGAAACAAGAGGATTCAATGAGAGACATGGATGATAAAAGTCGATTTACGTATTTTTATTAGTTTAAATAAAGCACAATTTCGAGCAAACTACATGCCCTCTATCATTTGTAGCACAGTGATGTTGTGACACACGATAATTTTATGAAGATAACTTAGTGAAATATACTTTGACGCTTTAGAATAGCTAGCAGAAATGATTTCACCCTTCACAAACGTCCGAAGTGTGCTTTCAGTTTTTCAGCTGTTGCAGATTATGCGCCTTTCATCATGGAGAAGGTGTGGAAGTTTCACACAAGTTTTGGGTGCTCACTGAGTTGAGGTTGAGAGTCATTCTTTTCATCAGTCCTCTCAAGAGTCCCCTCCCATTGGGCACAAATTTTTAATTCCATTGCAATTTTGAAGCACCCCCAACCCATATTCTCTATATGAACTGGGTGAAATGCTGGTTCCAGCAGAAAGTCTTTCAATACTCATATAACATATAAATGATTTCTTATTTTAGAACATAAAATGAGCTATGAGCTACATAGAGCCTCACTAGCCACACTTGTTTATGAGTAGTTACTACTGCCCAAAGCTCACCACAGAATTTTCCAAATCAAGTAGGCAAATGTGCAGAGTAGTACAAATGAATATTATTAGGGAAAGATGCTCAAGAGGTCTCAAATGGTGGCCTTTTCTGGTGGATTTGCTATGACACTGGATTTATCAGCACTCTGCACAGATCCATCCTCAGGAATAGACTTGAATTACCTACACTCACAGCCGTGTTGTATAAAATCAACAATGCCAACTTATTCATCTGTGATGAGCTATCTAATAGCTGCAAGTCTCATACACTTCTGTTAGCACACAAGCATGTGTGCAAATAGGCAAGTCATCATCCAAAAGCTGCCTGGAAGGAGAACACGGCAAGTCTTGCTCCCGGCTCTACTCAGCCGTTATGTATTGATATTTAAGTTTGTTTTTATAGGATGAACTTTACCGAAGTTCTTGGTGGGGAGGGCTGCAAGGAGATTTCCATGGCTTTACATTCCATTAGTTCTGTGACCTGGACCTCTCACCGGAACTCAGAATCTATCTCTGAGTGCCTCCTTCATTCTTCACTTGGCTGCTCAATAATTGTCTAGTGAGTTTTATGAAAATTGTGAATTTGGGGCTCTATGCTATACCGCAGGGTAGGAGTAATAGTGACCCTGGCGAGAAGGGCACTTGTGGTTATCCAGAGGACTGTCTCTCTCTTAGCCAGGTCAGAGGAGAGTGAAGCCTGCCATTGCTAACATGAAGGGTTTACTACAAAATAATGTTTTTGGAAACACAGCAAGTCTTTCTCACATCAAATACAATATATATGTCAAGGCTTTAATGTCTTTGTATAGTGCAGTTCTTGACAATTTGCTGCCAAAACAGTGATCAAAATATATAGCTCATCTAATCACTATGTTCTGCATGCCATTTCTCTTTAAAAATACCTGCATTGATTTTTGTTTTTCACTAGCTATTATTCACATTCACTTTTTAAAACTACCATTTTCTTTTATGATAATCTAGAAAATAGAATATGAAAGGCAAGATTATGGGAACAAAGGAAAGTGCTGTCTCCTTGCCAGTTGCACGGCTTATGAACTTTGACTTCTGTGACATTTTTACTCATTTCTAAAGTGGAGATCATCATAGCTATGTACCTATGCTGAACAGTTATCGTAAAAATCAACATAAAGCTTCTTTCAGTATCTGGCATGTAATACGCACTGTAAAAGTGCTTGCAGGTATTCATAATAGTATCACACCCATTTTTTCCCAGGTAGGCTTCACTTCTCAGGTGGGTGCATTCATGTAACCAAGCTTGAAAAATCTGTATCCAGTGCTAAAGAGGAGCATTCATTTTTCCATTCTTTAAAAACAGGCTTAATTCTAATTTTTTTCTTTTGCATTTTAAACCCTAAGGTAATCATCTAAATAAACAAATAAAATTAAATACAGCCCATTGCTTACATTTAAAACTAATGTCTACAGGTTTGGATCTTCATCAACTTTAGTGTTGAAAATTCAGGGCTGAGTGAGGACTTTGTCACAAATAGACACAGGACCAAAATGCTACCTTTTACCACACTTTTAACTTTGAGGGTAAAGGTTGATGTAAAATTCTTTCCTCCCTCCCTCCCTTTTTACTCCCTTCTTTTTCTTTCCTTTCTTCTTTTACCCTTCCCTCCCACACAAACTTAATTAGGAATCTCCTATATCCCATGAACTGTATTAGGTTCAAGGGCGTAGAGTAGTGAGCAAATCAGCCATGGTCTCTGTGCTCATAGAACTTACAACTTAGTAGGGAAGACAGCTTATAAAGAACAATAACAAAATAAAAATAAATACATAATTGCTCACTGTGTTGAACACTTTATTATATTTACTCTTTCCCACCAAGAAGACGCAGTCTATCCTAGGGAAGTTAATTTGAATGTCATTCATTACATAAGTAAGGGTTTTCAAAAAAAGCTATTCTTCATGTTCTGTTGCTGAAGATGTATGCAAAAATTGACTTCATTTCCATTTCAACTTAATGCCATTTGTACTTCATCATGAATAATAATGTATGCTGGCTTTGTGCTCTCATTCCAGTAGACTTCTTATTTTGACTACTACACAGGGTGCAGAATTTTTATACTACACAAGTGTCTTCAGGAACACAAAAGATGTATATAAAAATGTTGCTATTGAGCCAGAATCAGTCTGGTTTAGATTGTTTTAAAAAGCACAAGAACTCTTTCAAATATCAGTTTCCTCATCTATCAAATTAAGGAGCTGGATTAGATGGTCTCAAAGGCCCTTTGTAGATACAAACTGCTATAAATCTTTAGAGAACCATTTTTGCATTAAAACTTTTAATGTACTATAAACAGTCCCCTAATGGTTTGAAAAACATTTTGTGTTGATAAAAATGCACAATACAGAGGCTGTCACATTATTCTAGTTTTATTCCTTCTGTCATTATAATCGAAGACCATTTCTAATCTCATGAGAACATTTCTCATAGTTAAAACAATCAGAGATTTTTTTTCTTATATCTAGAAACCTGAGAGGCCCGAAACCTCACTGATGCTGTATTCTGTAGATTGCAGTAATCTCATTTTATTCACATCTTGATAGTATCTGTATTTTCTAATAAAATGAGCTGCATCTGTTTTCAATTTGATTTTTCTTATAAGTGGATGCAAAAGTGATTTGAGACTCTAGACAGAAGTCTGCACTATGTCTTTCCCAACAAGTAATATTATGACACATGGTAATCCCTGTGTGAATGCCTCATAAATGTTGATGAATTGGAAATGGTATTGAGAGTAAACCATAGTCCACTTACGCTTTGTACCATTTGAACACACTTGCCTTATGAAAACGCAACTAAATTAGGAGGGCTTCCATTTTCTTATGGAAGGCAGTGATTTTCATGTGTAGCCGACAGATGATAAGATAGGTTTCCAGTAGTATATCATACCTGTTTACATTGGAATTGAAAGAAAGATAAATTTGAGTAACCACCCAGAGATATACTATAAATTTAAAGACGGGTGTATATAAAAATTGACTTCACTTCCAGCTTTACTTAATGCTATTGCATTTCATGATTAAACTTGAGATGCCAATTCTCAGTGGTGTTTGTTTGCTAATCCTTTTTTCTCTTATGCAATTGAGAATCATTTTTGACATTAGATGTCTGGTTCTTAAAATGAATTTTTTGTCCGTGTGTCTGATTTCTCTCTGTCCTTTGCTTGCTTCACTCTCTACACTCATTATGTCAGATATTATCCCCAAAGTTATTTATTACCAGTTAAACTTAGGAAATGATTTCTCAGACCCTACATTAATCTTTTCCATTTTCTTGAATTAGTGAGACCTCTAAAGGCATGTTGTATGTTGACATAAAAAATGTCAACACTCTGATTATTAAAGTATGTGTTCTATATATGGTCAAATATTACAGATAATCAGTCTGGTCTCTGTAGCCATATGGACAGATTGATGAGCAGAATAATCTTTACTTTTCTGTTCAAGCATGATAGATCACTAAGAATGCATTTTTTCAAATGGGTTCAAACAAGCACATCTGCTTCTTTAAGCAATTGTGTTGATGTATACTTTAGTTCATACAAAAAAATTCCAAGTGCATTATAAGTTTAAATTTTGAGGAAATACATCACTTGATTTCTATGGTAATCATGTGAAATAGATTTTTTCTGCTCAAGTCATTTGTGATAACACCATAGTTTTTCTTTCTAAAATATCACTTTCAGTGTGCCATTCCTCTGCCTTCAATAATTTTCATTGAGATCGTTAGGATTAAATCCAAATGTCATGGCCTAACTTTATAAACATTCGTCGTCTTGTCTGCCATAAACTTCCAACCTAATCTGCTGCTTCTTTCCTGAGTACTTCATTGCAGATGGGATCATTTGTGTTCCCACAGATGAAGTACTTTGCCTGTGTATTTGCTCAAATACTCTCTTCTACCTGATATGGATTTGCCTCTTTTCTTTATAGAAATCTTTTTTCTCTTTCATAGCCAGATTATTTTATTTTGCCTATGACGCCATTGCTAAAACACTCAACTGGGGATAGAGAAGGAAATTTAGTTGGGGAGGGAGAAAATTAATACTGTTTGAATTTCTACTATGTGGAAGTACTGTAATGGCATTTTACATATATTATTTCAGCAAGCATTCCTTATTTTATGAATTCCCATAATCTCCTGTTTAAGAAGAATGTCATTGTCATCATCATTATGACCAACTTCTTTTGACATTAGCAAATATTCCATCTTTATCACGTGGGAGCATACCACTTAGTTTTGGATATACAAAGAAATAGGAGATATAGTTTTTGACCTTGGAGCAAAGGCAGAAAGATTTATAAAAAATAAATAATATATAATAAATACAAAAACTTTAGTCAATAGTAGTTCAGTGAAGAAAAGCAGTTGCTAAATATTGACTAAAATACGCTCATTGGTACTTTATACGTGGGAAAGTATAGTTCATGAACTATCAACATAAATATTTATTTTATAATTTCTTCATGTTGTTAATTGCATAATAATATGTCTAAGCTGCTCCACTTATACTTGAGGGTAATAGAAAAAAAAGGAAAAGTATACTTTTTTAGGAAATAAAGAATTTGCATGGTAGTTGTTGCTTCATTACTTGATTTGTGTTACCTTTACTGAAATTTTACAAATGTTTTTATTTGTTTTTAGCAGCTGGACTATAGGTTAATATCTAGCTCTCTTCTGTATCTTATGCCGAATTACAAAAATTTTAATGGTGATATACTTGAACCAGAGAAAGATGAGGTGGGTTAAAGATGATCGTGATTTAGTATTAATTGTAATAAGATTAGCTAAGCAGCGCCTATCCAGACATGCACTGTTTGTCTAATGGGGAATTGTCTTAGCTGTTGCAGAACAGTCTATAAATTGGAAGTTTTCCTTGTTCACGGTGGGGCATTAACACTCTTTTATCTCCCAACCTCTTCATATTTTCTTAGAGATTATTTTTCAAATATACACTACTTTAATTGATTTTAATCTGAAATATTTTTATATTTTCTTCTTTTAATGGAGGTGTTTTTTATTTTTTATTTTTTTCCTTTTATTAAGTCACATACACATAGATCATGAAGACATTTATGCGTTTGTGGGGTAAAATGTGTTGATTTTTTATACAAGTTGGAGTGCTTACATCAAACTAATTAATATAGCTTTCACCTCATTTACTTAATTATTGTGTTAAGACATTTATATTCTATACTTGATAGATTTGACTTGTGTAAAATACTTTCCCATTATTTTTATATGTACTCATTTTCTCATAAAATGACTATTTTGTTGACATTGCAGCTGTTTTTCACTAATACACTATATATACTATACCATTACAATTATAATGCAGTGATTAATATGCCCAATTTATTGAAGTTGAATTTGATAATTAGTGGGCATCTTTTACAAATTGCATCTGAGAAGAAATAAAATCCAAAAAGAAAGAATGGCAGAAAAAAGGCTTCCCACAATATTGGTACACAATATTGTGTTTTTGGTAGGTTCTTTTTCACTTCTCTTGGGACATAGGAAACTATAATAACTCTGCATGCTCCATTTCACTGGCTTTTGGGTACTCTATTCTCATTTTGAAATGTACTGTTCCAAGATCCAAATTTGAAATTTGAATGAGAGTTATGCCAGCGTTTTATCCTGAATTTACAATAACCTGAGGTAGGAAAAGGTAGGCCTGTCTTCACTCATGACTAAAGTAAATTTCACACCAGTCCAGGAAGCTTCTGAGTCACCGTGAGGACCCAAGGCCCCTGAAGCAGCGATGTTATATAAATGCTTTCTGATATTACTCACTTTTCTCTTCTTTTCTTCTAGGTATTAAAATGGGTAGAAGAAGCAGTACAGGCCTCCAAAGTTCACCTCTTATCCACAGATCATTTGGAACATGCTGTAAATACTTGGAAAATTCCTTTTGACCCCAGTCTTAAAGAGGTCACTGTGTCTCTGAGCGGACCTTCTCCAATGATTGAAATTCGCAATCCCTTAGGTGAGAACTGATAAAATACAAAAACTGTTGAGAGTAAAGGCTTTTTGCATACTTGTTTATGTCAATTTATGCTCACTTTATGAATAAATTCAATACATTCAGAAGTGGCTAGGAAAGATGTTTAAGACAACATTTTTTAAAATCCTAAATATCATGGAATTAATATGCGATCCAAATAGCTAGAACTGCTAATATTTAAACAGATTAGATTCAGCAAACTAATTGTAAATTATCCAAAGGGAAATATCAAAATTAAACCTGAAATATTATTTTCTTAATCTGTATGTGAGGAGATATTTTACAGTAACCTAATCTGTAAACTTCAGTATTTTATGTTATTTTAAAATGAATTACTCTAAAAAACTCCTTGGGTGGTGCCTGTGGCTCATCGAGTAGGTTGCCGGCCCCATATGCCTAAGTTGGAGGGTTCAAACCTGGCCTCAGCCTCACTGCAAAACAGAAAAGTAGCTGGGTGTTGTGGCGGGCGCCTGTAGTCCCAGCTACTCTGGAGGCTGAGGCAAGAGAATCCCTTTAACTCAGGAGTTGGAGGTTGCCGTGAGCTGTGTGACGCCACGACACTCTACTGGGGGCAATAAAGTGAGACTCTGTCTCTACAAGAAAAAAAAAAAATTAAAAACATATAAAAATAAAGAACTCAGTTTAGGCTTGGCACCTATAGCTCAAGCGGCTAAGGCGCTAGCTACATACACCAGAGCTGGCAAGTTCGAATCCAACCTGCGCCTGCCAAACAACAATTACAACTACAACCAAAAAAAACAAAAAAAATTCCTAAAAGAACTGTCTAATTTTTCACTGTGTCATTTACTTGGCAAGTTTAATTTTGCAGAAGAAAGTATTAAAAATCAAATATTTATTCTTAATAATCTTTTAATTTACCTTACTTCCTCACTTAATTACATTCCATAACCATACGATTTGCCCTATCCTATTGTTGGTTGTTAATTATAATCAGATTTGCACTGAAGAGCAATCTAGTAAAGATAAAAATCTTTAATCTTTTCTTCATATTTTTATTAGAAATTTTTTTTTTACCTATTGATATTTGCAAAATAATTGTGTTTTCACTGTGGTTTTAGTTGCATTTCCCCCCCTCTATTTGTAAATATTTATAAATGGGGAGGTGAATAACAAGTTTTCTTACTTTAGTTAAGTCTTAGAAGAAAATAACTAATTCCTAAAAGAAAATAGCATACGAAATTTTCCTCAGAGGCCACATCTACATGTTGAAATTTACAAAACTATTAAAAGCTCTTTCTAAAACCTTCAATCTACAGGTTTGGCCTTGTAAGTAGATCTTTCTTTTTTTTTTTCTTTATTAAATAATAACTGTATACATTGATGCATTTATGGGGTACAGTGTACTGATTTGATACACAATGCGAAATGCTTGCATCTAACTGATTAACACATCCATCGCCTCACTTACTTATTTGTTGTGGTAAGACAATTATGCTCTTTTCTTAATAGTTTTGAAATGTACCATTGCATTATGCACATTAAGTGAGGTTCCCCCGCAAATATCCGCCCTCTTCTCAGCCTCCACGCTTCCCCTCATCCTTCTCTTCCTTCCTATTTTCTGGACTATAGTTATGTTTTACCATTCACATGAATGTGTAGGTGATTATGTCTTGATTTCATAGTAGTATTGAGTACATTGGATACTTTTCTTTTTTCCATTCTTGAGATACTTTACTAAGAAAAACATGTTCCAGCCAGATATGAAGTCTCCATCTTTTTTATGGCTGAATAGCATTCCAAGTAGATCTTTCTGTTGAGGTAGGATTCCACTATTCCAACTTCACAAACAAGTTATCCAGGAAAGACTTCTGTTTTCCACTACCTGAATGCTTAGAAGTGCTGGTACCCATTGCATATATGTTTCTACTACTTTAAAAAGTTTTGGGCATACAATGATTATAAAACTTTTGATTCAAACACATGATACTTGTAATTCATTTGTTTGTGTAACTATAGAAGTAGTCCATAGGAGAGTCCAGAGCCAAGTGAATATCTAGACGGTGGTTTGATCCCAACTTACTTTTCTTCCTAAATTCCAACTGTTAGATACTTGAGATAAATCTCAGGTAGGTAAGGGATGGATCATGCCCCTTCATTACACTCATTCCTTTAATGATTCCTATGACAGTGACAGGCTTTCTCCTGTGCTTCATGGAAAACTGGTTAAGGTTTTATAGTTTGTGGAAAGATATGCCCAGGTCTATCATGTTAGTAATACCTTGAATGATCTCCAAAAAGACATTTATTCTGGGTTGCAGTGATTGCTGTATATTGAATCTAAATGTCTCTAGTGACTGCATGTAACTTCTTATAGTCACTATAATTGTCATCTCATCTGGCTTCCTGAAATAGGATGAATAGAAACAATTCTGCCAGTTATTATTCCCATTTTACAATCAAATCAGCTTAACAAATGAGAATCTCTTACTTTAGTTTCCAATGCCTAGAAACCCTAAAATTAAGTCTGTTTTAGATGTCCATAATGTTTTGAGCTATGGGCACTAATGTCCATTAGGTAATACATACTGGAAATGGAGTGCCCTTCATTTTAACCACAGAAGAGAGAATAAAGGCTCTTTGGGTTAGTTTGCAGCACACTTTAGTAAAAACCACATCTGTTATTTGACATGTGATCATGCTCTTAGTTTATGTAGTGTTAAACTAGCTGGCATACATAGCTGAGAGAAAGATTATGCTTGTTACCTTTATGTTTGTCTTTCAGGGAAGCTGATAAAAAAGGGATTTGGCCTGAATGAACTATTGAATATCCACAACTCTGCCAAAGTGGTAAATGTAAAGGAGCCGGAGGCTGGGATGTGGACAGTGAAGGTACTGTTATTTCATAAAGTCTGCTTGTTATTTTATTTTGATGTTGGTATATTTTACGGAACATATGCAACAGTTTATTTATATATACACTTGCAAGCATGGAGACAATTTTAATAAAAAACAGCATATATACTGCATTTGGAGGAGATGTCTTGATCACATGAACTTGGAAGTGTTAAGTTTTGATAATTATTGAACATCATCAATGCCATAGGATACACTTAAAATTCTAGGATAGTTTTTTTTTTAATCATCAAACATGTAAATGGATTTTGTTATTCACCTTCTGTTTCTAAAATGAGTAGGGATGGAGCCAGTAGTGTGGAACTGCCTGGACTTGACTCTCCACGCCACCCCTTAGCAGCTAACTGCCTTGGAAACCAAACTTCTGTGCCTGGCTTTCCTCCTCTGTAGTGTGGCAATGGCACTAATAATCTTTTATTTCATAGATTTGGGGTGAGAATTCAACTAAGATGATACACATGAAATCCTTGGCTTGGTCTCTGTGACAAAGTAAGCATTCAAGCACGGTTGGCTGCTGTTACTGGGTGGATCTATAGTCACTGTTTTCTTTAACCCAGATGGTGTCTGCATCCTAGACTTCTCTTAAGTGGTCTTCTCATTTACTCTGAGAAAGCATCGTATTTTCGCAGTATGGGGTAAAAACACACACTCGAAAGTTAGGGTACCGTATAGCAGAGCTCTAGTTAGGCTGCAAACTATGTGTGTAGCAGCTGCTCTGAGTGGCTTGCCAGTATTTCTCAGACTTTTTAGTGTGCTATGGCTGACTTCCAAATCCAGTATCTGCGTTTCTCTGTCTGAGACTTTTTTTTTCTAGAACAGGAGAAGGCTGTTCTGCTGAGGAATTAATACCCCTCCCGAGCAGCTTTTAGCCCCTGAAGGAATAAGCTTCAGGTGTGCCCTGTGGGAGCAGGCTGGAAAGCATACCCTTCCCTGTCCCTGGCCCTTTCCAGCAGCATTTCCCCTCTTCCTGTGAGCATTCCCTGTGACTCCCAAATAAACAGCTGGCTCTAGAGTTTTTCTGGGAGAACTAAGATGAAGGTGCCTCATATATTACTTACTGTTTATTGTCTCGGCTTTCTTACAAAAAAGATGGGATTAATTGGATCATAATTCACATTACAGAGCTGCTGTGAACGAATGTGGAGGTGATATAGACATTCCGGGAGCCGTTTTTCATATTGGTTGGTTTTTTTTTTTTTTTTTTTTTTTTTTAAAGAATGCCTACATTAACTTTCCCGGTGTAAAGAAAGAACATTTACGTGGTAATTCCATTCACATTCTAGGATATCAGTTGCTTATTCTCAGAACTCAAAGCCCTGTAGGGTAAAGACAAAGTGGAATATGGATATTTTCAAGTTGGATAAAATAAGGGCATAGGTGACAAGGCGATTGGAAGGAAACTCTAGGCATCTGCTAAGGAAAGGACCAGAAATGGTGTTACCTGTCTGTTTTACCCTGGTTCCTTGCATGTAGTCTCTGCTCAGCCTTTACTGAGTGCATTAGATTGTCGACAATAAAGTGTTTTGCTCCTATGATATTTATTAACTGTGACCAAATTGATGTTACAATTATTTGTACAACCTACCCAATATGTCATCAGTGGTGAGTCTATTCAGCCCCTAAATACTTTATTATTATTATTTTTATTATATATATATATATATATTTTTTTTTTGAGACAGAGCCTCAAGCTGTCACCCTGGATAGAGTGCCGTGGCATCACAGCTCACAGCAACCTCCAATTCCTGGGCTCAAGTGAGTCTCTTGCCTCTGCCTCCCAAGTAGCTGGAACTACAGGCGCCCGCCACAACGCCTGGCCGTTTTTTGGTTGCAGCCGTCATTGTTGTTTGGCAGGCCGGGCTGGATTCAAACCCGCCAGCTCAGGTGTACGTGGCTGGCACTTTAGACCGTTGAGCCACAGGTGCCGAGCCAGCCCCTAAATACTTTAATTTAGCATACCC
>CAUYRH010066222.1:0-56293 GCA_963574655.1 Perodicticus potto | reverse complement strand
ACATTTTTAATCCTTTTGCCACTGTGGAAGTTGGAATTTGATCAAAAGTTTCTGAGTGAGTTTACTTTTGTGGTGGAGGATTGCGCTGCTCATTATGGAGGATAGGTCTGAGAATATCCTGGAGAGCTGGTTTAGTTATGGCAAATTTCTTCAACATGTGAATGTCATTAAAGTATTTAATTACTCCATCATAAATGGAGTTTAACTGGATACAGGATCCTGGATTGAAAGTTATTTTGTTTTAGGAGATTAAAAGTCGATGACCACCCTCTTCTAGCTTGAAAAGTTTCAGCAGAGAGATGCAGTCATTCTAATATTCTTCCCCTTGTAGATTATGGTTTTCTTACATGTGGCTGCTTTCAGAATTTTCTCCTTTATAATAACTTTAGTGAAGCTAATTATGATGTGCCTGGGTTGTCTTATTCGGATTGAGTCGTGCTGGGGTTCTGAAACTGTCTGCTATCTGAATTTCAGAATCTCTTGGCATGTCTGGAAAGTTCTCCTTTATAATCTCATGAAAAAGGGCCTCTGTGCTTTGCAAAGCAACTTTGTCACCTTCAGGAATTCCTATAAGGCAAATATTAGTTTTCTTCAAATTATCCCAAAGCTCTCTGAGAGAATGATCCGTTTTTGCTCTCCATTTCTCTTCCTCTCTGAGCACTGGGGAGCATTCAACAGCTTTGTCTTCAGTGTCAAAAATCCTTTCTTCTGCTTGCTCCATTCTGTTACTAAGGAATTCTACTGTATTTCTCAGATCTTTGAGGGCTGCAAATTCAAAGCAGATACATAACTTTTAGTAAAAGTGTGTCAAAATCTTTGGTGATTTTGTTTTCGAATTCATTGAATTCTTGAGACGACTTTTGAATTGCTCCTTGAATTTCTAATTCCATCTTTACCTCCAGTCTATTAATCTTATTTGTAATCCAAACTCTGAATTGAATTTCTGACATCTCAGCCATTTGTCTTATGAATGGGATCTTCAGTTGTATCCACCATATCGTTCCTTGGGGAAGTTGACCTACTCTGGTTATTCATGTTACTGGAGTTTTTTAGCTGATTCCACCCCATGATTATTTTACACTGTTTCACTAGATGAAGAGATAAGGTGAAGCTGGGGTGGGGGGCTCCTGGAGTAGTGATTAACCAGCCCTTTACCCAAGAGCTGTGACTGCTGTCTGTACCTTTTCCCCTAGAGCTTTGCAAAGGACCCATACAGTGCTATAGCCTGAGACACTGCGGACCTTCTTGGTGTGGTGGGGCTAAGTGGCTCTGTCTTATTTTCAGCTGATCTCTGTCTTACCCTAGTGTATTAGTTACTCTGGGTTGGAGTCTCAGCTATGGAGAAATACCAACAATTAAGTCACCCCACCCCCACGGGCAACAACTGGAAAAGGAAAATCAAACCTTCCCACAACCACACACCCAGGGTACCACTTTGGATAGTCCTCAGGTGATTGGTCTGGTCCGAGAGATCCAAATCAGTTGTCCTAGACAGCACCCAGTCTCAAGTGAGGGAGTTCAAAAGGTCTCTGGCAACTAGATAGGAGGGATCTGCTGGCAGCTCAAGTATGACTCGTTCTGGTCCTCCGTGGAGTCAGAAGGACCCTCCCAGCAAATGAATTAGTCTGGGAAGGTTGATGCCTCCTTCCCCACCTTGTACCTCTGTCACACCCAGTCACTGGTAACCCAGCAGGGCTATGACCCAACTCCCTCCAATGAGCAGATGTTCCAGGGGTTTGAGCCTGCGTGAGTCACAGAGAGATCTTATGTCTCCTCGGTCAGGCCTCTGCACTCTGCCACCATCTGGCAGGGGAAGCTGAAGCCTGACAACCTCAGGTGGTTTATGGAAGCTGGAGCGGTTCACTCAGTTCCAGCCCCACCCCTGATTGATGTTGCTGACACTTATATTTGCACAGAATTTGTGATTCTATCCTGACTGTATTCCCTTGCGGACCAGGCACTGTTCGAGTTCACAGAAACTGCAACTCAGCCCCAGTCTGTGCCACTGTCCAGAGCTGGTGTTTCTGTTTCCCCTGCAGTCTATGTTGGGGCAGGTGCAGTAAGAGCTCACACTCGGCTTGGAGTTCCAGCCTCAGCCTGCTTGCCTTTGTCTCAGCTATGATCTCCTGAGGGCCAGGAGTTTCTTAGGCTCACTAAAGCAGTCCTCTGGCTCAGCCCCACCCTGGGAGTATGTCATGTCAGTGCATGTGTCTTCAATTCTCCGTCCCACCGTGCTCCAACCAGGCCAGTACTGCCTCAGGCATACCCTTTGCTCACGGGGTCTGCATTACCATCCCAGATCTATTCCGCCAGTGTCTGCCACTGGAGAAGATGCCAGGCTTTCTCTGGTTGCCCAGAGAGACAGGGAGTGTCCTTCCAAAATATCCCCAGGGGTATGAGCCCTATTGTTCCCGCTGCTGCCTCTGCTGCTGGTGGGGGGGGAGGGGCACCGCCACTCCCTTTCCTATGCAGTTCCTTCTGTCCACCATTTTCTCCTTACCTCTGTGCCGCAGAATCAGCACAGACCTGCCCAGCTCACGCCCTGTCCACACCTCTCAAGAAAATGTACAAGAATCTGGACTCCATGGGGGACAGGCTTCCAGACCTTGGGGTGAGAGTAGAGGGGAGTGCTGGGAGTTCAGAATTGTAGGTAGAGAATATATACAGTTTTGTACAGTTTTATGCCTGGCAGGAGAGTGCCATGGCACCCTAGTAGGGGAAGGAGGTCCAGTTTTTAGAGGGTCTCTCCCATGGGATAAAATGGGAGGACATTTGAACTCTGCTCGCTTGTTTGTAGCAAGTATACTGCCAGCCATTCTCATGGGGGAGGAGATTTTTGTACCTTTTGTTGAACTATCCTTGGGGTCTCAGCTCGCCTCAGCAGGGTTGTTGTGTATTCTTCAACCTTCTCTCTTGGCTCAACCTCAAAACATCAGCTTACTTGCTAAACTTCTGTCCTTTCACTTCTGGACAGGAACCTCTGTGGAAAGCTGGCTCCAGTAGGCCGTCTTGCCTTCCTCCATTTAAATTTTTTTTCTGGATACTTTCTGACTAAATTACAAGCCATCTGTGAATCTTAGACCCATGACTGGCTATATTCACACTTAGCATAGTAATATGCATGGTTTTCACTCAATAGATAATCTTAAATTATTAAACCTATATATAAACTAGTTGGTTCTAGGAACCAAACTATTCTCTGTCACTCAGGTGAGACTGATTATTATATAAGGCTTTAATGTGAGGATATGTGTTAGCAGGAAGTTAGCATGTGGCGCTAAAGCCTGCTGCAACCAGTCCCAAATCTCTTGGCTACCAAATCCATCTGCCCAGGGCCAAATTCATATCTGGTTCTCTCAGATTCCAGGACCCTTAACCATCATACCACATGTTCATTGCTGATTAGAAATTGTTATTACCCTTATCAAACTTATTTTAATAAAGGTCTGGCTAATGTATGCTTAATCTGTAAGGCATACATTAGCCAGACCTTTATTAAAATAGTTTTTATAAATATGACCTTAAGCTTGTATAAATTTTGCTCAAGTGCTCAAATTTTATCATTGGAAACAAATATTTCAGTTGTTTTTCTAAGGGAACAGACTCATTCTTTTTGTGAAATGTCTGTCACATACCCAAAGCTGAATAACCATAGATTGATTGTCAATCATTCTTTCAGACTTAAATGACATTCATGAGAAATGAAGCTAGATCAGTTTGTATCTTGGAAATAGCTTTTCTAAACAACATGGTACTTCAGTATGCTATAAGAGTGCTTTATTCACACTTCTCATATCACACAAAATATTGAAAAGACTTTGGCTTCTGCTCCAAGGTTGAGATTTTATAAAATTAATATTTATTGCTACTCTTCATCAAGACTGTTTTTTTCCAGCTACAAATGCATGGCAGTAAAGAATACAATGGCTGCTAGAGAAATTTGATACCACTGCCTTGACTTATACTAAGGGGTCAGCAGTTCTACCCTCCATGGTTTTTACTAACTAATAGCGCAGATTCTAATATAGTGAGAAAGATAAATAATATCTGTCAGTATTATTATGATTATAGTTTTAACAGTGTGGATACCCTGAAAGAAACTCTGAGATTTTCAAGGGCCCGTAGGTCACTCTTTGAGTGCCACCACTCTATTAAGGCCCTTAATGATGTTTTGGAAGCTTCACAATATCATTGTGTCTGTCAATTACTCAGAATAGTTTATTTAAAAGGGAACTTTTAACTAACTTTCACTAACCATTTTGGAGCAATTGAAATAGTCTGTTATCATAGTAGACCAACCTTTTTTAACTCTTGGCACACTTGAACCTATAGTTAAGCTTCCATGGCATACTTAAATTATATTATCCAAAAAAAAAAGGTAAAAAAAGAATATACTTTCTGTGCTTTGAACTTCTTTCATAAATAATTTAATTAATGGTCTTTAAAATTTTTCACAGCTCACATAAGATCTGCTCAGCATACCAGTGTGGTACAGCACATCAGTTGAAAATCATTATACTAGACTTTGACAGAAAGAAATGATAGTTGCAGGAAAAAAATACAGCTGACCCTTTAACAACACAAATTTGGACTTCATGAATCCACTTATGTGGTTATCTTTCAAGCAAATGCAAATAAAAAATACAATTCACAAGATGAACACTGTATATAGGCAGGCCAATTTTTTGTATAGGTGGATTCCACAGAGCCAACTATGGGACTTGAGAATGTGCAGATTTAGATATACAGAGGGGTCCTGGAACCAGTTCCTGAAATATATACCAAGGGATGACTGACTATACCTCAGAATTAAGAAGTAGTATGCCAGTACCTCAGTAGTTAGGGTACCAGCCACATACACCAAGGATGGTGAGTTCAAATCTGGCCCGGGCCTGCCAAAACAACAATGACAACTGCAACAACAATAAAAGAATAGCCCAGTGTTGTGGCGGGCACCTGTAGTCCCAGCTACTTGGGAGGCTGAGGCAAGAGAATCCCTTAAACCTAAGAGTTTGAGGTTGCTGTGAACTGTGATGTCATGGTACTCTACCAACGGTGACATAATGAGACTCCTTAAAAAAAAAAAAAAGTAGCATGCTTCATAAAGTCTATTGACTACAAATTGTAGTCAAATGTATGTTGAACCATGTTAGCATAGCTATAAAGTGCCATGGACATTAATATCCAAGTATTGGCAGTCTTTACCTCAAAAAAGTTTATGGTTAATGTTGCTTAAAATTCAAAACAGTGTTACCTTCTATGTAAACCATGGTTGGTTTTTTTTTTAAATGTTATTTAGCTTTATGAGTAACTGGCCATCAAAAAGTCATCCTTTGAATATTAAACCAAACTATGCTTTAAACTTTCAATCATTAAGTGTTTATGAAATCATAATTAACTTGCACTAACTTTCAAAATAAAATTCGAGGAGAAATTGATATGAGTTAGAAATATTTTTACAAATGAAAGTATGCTGCAACTTGAAGACCCTTCAGCTGGCTCCCCTCCAATGGGAAGAGTGGGACAACAGTGACGACCGGGGATGCTGGGGTTTAATCAACTGTTTGCTTCATACTAAAGCATTGAGTATTCATCTTAGATTTGTGTCCTTTTCTATATGTGTGTTATATTTCAAAATTTTTTAAAAAGTTAAAAACAAAAGACCTGTATACAAAAAGAAATGCCTAGTGCAAACCTGAGAACATTGTATCTAAATCATAAAGGATAAAGTCCTTTACATAATCAATTTAAGAACCATACTGGGCTCAAGATGGGGTAAAGGAATATGTTCATGATTACTCTTTATTTATCAATGATTCCAGGCTCATCCAATGCAGAGTTCAACAGGATTTACAGAAGGCCCCTCTAGACATTTAATTTTAAACCTTATTTTAAAACCTGGAGAAAAGAAATCTGTCAGAGTAAAATTTACTCCAGTTCACAACAGAACTGTTTCTTCACTAATCATAGTCAGGTAAGTTCTGTGATATAAGTGTAGGTTGATTTTGTAGTACTTAATATAGAAACTCTTACTTGATTTGTTTTGAGATGAATTTGCATATCTAACTGATGAAATGGGATATTCCAAAAGATACACACATACACCACTAATTAAACCTGCCTTTGTTATTAAATTTATAACTCAGAAGCAAGAACAGTATCTGTAGCATGTCTGGCTCTTAAAAAACTCTTGCTCTTCTCTGTGTATTTTAAATTCTTAAAGTATAAATTTTCACCTTTAAATTCAGTGTATTAATTTCTGTATTTCACAAAATAACAGTAGAAATTTTAGATCAAAAGATTATGCATATTGAATGGGAGAAAACTCTATAATTCTTGTTCTTTCATAGAAATAACCTGACTGTGATGGATGCTGTGATGGTCCAAGGACAAGGAACAACCGAGAACTTGAGGGTGGCAGGCAAGCTCCCAGGTCCAGGAAGCTCTTTACGCTTTAAAATCACGGAAGCATTGTTAAAAGATTGTACAGATAGTAAGTATTCCCAACAGTTCCAAGGACACAAACCTCAGCATTTGCTTTCAACAATAAACAATTTCAAAGACCTAAACAGTATTTCTATATGTGCACACATGTATAATAGTGTTGAATGCTTAAGATTTCAAGGAAATGTGACTCAGCGCCTGTGGCTCAATGGGCTAAGGCGCCAGCCACATACACCTGAGGGGGAGGGTTTGAATCCAGCCCAGGCCCGCCAAACAACAATGATGGCTGCAACCAAAAAATGGCCGGGCGTTGTGGCGGGCGCCTGTAGTCCCAGCTACCTGGGAGGTGGAGGCAGGAGACTTGCTTGAGCTCAGAAGTTGGAGGTTGCTGTGAGCTGTGATGCCATGGCACTCTATCCAGGGTGAGAGCTGGAGGCTCTGTCTCAAAAAAAAAAAAGATTTCAAGGTTGATTTAGACCCTAAAAGATATGAAGTTCTAATACTCATTGCATACCTTACCTGATTCACTCTAAGTATGTAGAGTAAAGCATAATAAAACCTTTGCCATCTAAAATGACAAAGGGGATTACTTCCTCATGAAATCTGAGGAGTAGCTGATCTCTTTGATGTGTAAGAGTGGTTTGTAGTCTCTGATATACAGTAGCTCATGAATAATGTCTTTACATTGGAGTGAGAGCACATGATGACAAGAATTATCCTTACTCCTGTTTTTCTTTCCTTCAGGTTTGAAACTAAGAGAACCAAATTTCACATTGAAAAGAACGTTTAAAGTAGAGAATACAGGACAACTTCAAATCCACATAGAAACCATTGAAATCAGTGGATACTCATGTGAGGGATATGGCTTTAAAGTTGTTAATTGTCAAGAGTTTGCACTAAATGCCAACGCTTCTAGAGACATAATCATATTGTAAGTATTTTCCTTTAAGGTACAGGAAATCACTAAACTATGCAAAGATATCTTTTCATATTTACCCAGAAATAGTCTTTATCCACAAATGCATTTGATTTTTTTTTCACTTAATCTTCATATCTTAAGTTTTCAAAGTTGTACAATTTCTTTCTCCAAAGTGGATCAGATAATCTTAGAAACCAATTTCAAAATTATTTCCAAGTTTATGTTAGAACATAGGATGTTGGTATAAATTCACAGTGCCCAGCAACAGAGCAGAAATCTCTACAATACTGGTGCCATTTGTCCATGTTTTGCAGGATAAGATTGTGTAATATTTTAGTTAGATGATTTTAATACCTATATCAGTAATAGTTATAGCATCTTTTAATGATTAATAATTTGTTATGTTATAAAGTTGTGTAGTGAAGTTTAACTTTTTTCCCTTTTTCAATTAATAGTTTTGTGGTCCTTAATGGATATTTCCTTAGTAAGTGGCTGCATTACTGCATGCAAGGTTTAGTGCCTTACTCCTAAAGCTGCAATGAGGAGGAAGGCATCTTTCCTCACGCTGCCCACAAAATATAAAATAATCATGGCAATGAACAATACTGCCGGCGATGATGACAGTCACTAGGACAACAGTGGTGGGTTTTTTAAGGCAGTAGCTCTCAACCTTCCGAATGCCACGACCGTTTAATACAGTTCCTTATGTTGTGGTGACCCCCAGCCATACAATTATTTTCATTACTACTTCATAACTGTAATTTTGCTGCTGTTATGAATCATAATGTAAATATCTGATATGCAGGATATATTTTCATTGTTACAAAGGGGTCATGACCCACAGGTTGAGAACCACTGTTTTAAGGCATTATTAGGAATGTCATCTGGGAGGAGAATATGGATTTAGACAAAGGAGAAGTCTCAAAGACCACTTTCTGAATTAATAATTATGGGAAGCTGATAGTGTTCTTTTTTAATGTAATTTTTCTAATTATTCACAGAATACAGTTATTCCTGTTATTAACCATGGGGCAATACTTTCTTCATCTTAAAAGGAGGAAGTCGAATAAGTGTCAAATTCAAATTCTGTGTTATAATTCAAAAGCTTATAGAACTGCTATTATGTTTAAATTGCTTGTATATTTTTAAAATTTAGACTTACTACCATCATTCTATTTTAGGTTTACTCCAGATTTTACAGCTTCTAGAGTTATTCGGGAACTGAAATTTATAACAACCAGTGGCTCTGAATTTGTATTTATATTGAATGCATCCCTTCCATACCACATGTTAGCAACCTGTGCAGAAGCCCTTCCCAGACCCAACTGGGAACTAGCTCTGTACATCATCATCTCAGGAATAATGAGGTACTTGTGTCTTGTTTTGAGGTCATTTGTCATTTGACACTGTTGCTGAGCACCTACCATGTGCCAGTTACTGTTCTGAGTGCTGTGATAGGCCGCTAAACAAAGCATAACTCTCTGTCTTCATCAAGCCCTACATACTGTGGAAATGGAACTGAACATTATTGGATGGCATAGATGATAAACAAAGTATTTTTTTATCTTTGAGAATGGTTATGCAAATTAAGTACATCTTAATTTCTTAAAATATACTCATAATTTATCAGCCTAACTTACTTGATTTGGACATACATAATTTACTTAACATAGTAGTTTACTCTTCTGAATAGTACCTAGGCAACATGAAACTGATTAGAAATATTTTTTAAATCAATCAATGTCTTTATCTTCTTCCTACTTCTTTCTTTATGTGTTTTGAAAATCCGATATTACTTCTAAATTAACATATTTACGTCACACATCCTTTAAGGGAAAAGAGTTGGAGACTTGAAACTCACAATAAAAGAAAAATTATCCTCCAGGTATCTTTTCTGATACAAATAATTATTTCTTCCATATAAAGCCTCCATGGGCTGGGCACGGTAGCTCACACCTATATTCTTAACACTCTGAGAGGCCAAGATAGATAGATCACCTGAGCTCAGGAGTTGAAGACCAGCTTGAGCAAAAGGGAGACACTGTCTCTACTAAAAATAGAAAAACTGGCCAGATATTGTGGCGGGCACCTGTACACTCAGCTTCTTGGGAGGCTGAGGCAAGAGGATCACTTGAGCCCAGGGCATCAGAGTGAAACTCTGTCTTAAAAGAAAAAAAAAAATCCTCCCTGTAGGATGCATTCTATAAAAATTGTTGTGGAAATGTCTATAACACTTTGGTTTGTCTCAATCCAAAAAAAATTGTCATAGACATCTTTTTTTTTTAAGTATATTATTGTACTTTACCAGGACACTCTGCCTTTAATATCAAATTTCGTTACTCTTGTACTAACAAATGACTCTTGATTCTTCAACTCCTGTACCCCTGCAGTGCCCTGTTTCTTTTGGTAATTGGAACAGCCTATCTGGAAGCTCAAGGAATTTGGGAGCCATTTCGAAGGCGGCTGTCCTTTGAGGCCTCAAACCCTCCCTTTGATGTGGGAAGGCCATTTGATCTCAGGAGAATCGTTGGTATTTCATCTGAAGGAAAGTATGTCCACGTCCATATGCTGGCAATAAATTCTCCAGTATTCATAGATCTGGCCAATATAATTACAAATAATGCTGCTACTGCTTTACATCTTTGCTCAGGAGAAGAAAAAAATCTTAAATCTGATTATTTAATACACTGTTACTCAGTTAAACTTAGTACTCATACCAGATACTATGTTTTTATTATATTTGCTGAAAGCTAAAATATTCTTAGTTAGGACACTGACTTGATTTTCAGCTTGGACAGACCTTAGAGAGTTGTGGGAATTATCCCTATTTCTTGCCCTTTTTTCCCTAGTTTATATTTATGACTGTACTAAAGATATAAAAGTTTTAATATTAAAACTATACAATATTATTGTAGGTTGCTATTTACTGATTCCAGTTTGTTCTTTCTTCAGCTTGAACACGCTCAGCTGTGACCCCAGTCACAGTAGGGGATTCTGTGGAGCAGGCAGCTCATCATCCCGCCCTGGTGCAGGGAGTCATAAGCAGTGTGGCCCAGCAGTCCACCCACACAGCAGTCATAGCAGCAGGAACTCAGCTGACATGGAAAATGTCAGAACCAAAAACAGTTCAAGTACCTCTAGCAGGACTTCTACGCAAACAGCTTCTTCACAGTCTACTAGTAAAACAAACTCCCTTGTCTTAGATTCAAATACAGTGACCCAAGGTCATACAGTAAGCAGGAAGTCCAAAGGGGCAAAACAAAACCAGCACAGCAGCCAGCACCACATCCACAGCCCATTGGAGCAACAATCTCAACCCCCACCACCGCCATCAGTGCCTCAGCACCAGGAGCCACAGCCCGAAAGGTTGTCTCCCGCCCCCCTTGCACACCCTTCCCACTCAGAAAGTGCCAGCAGCACAAGGCACAGCTCAGAGGACTCAGACATCACCAGTCTCATAGAAGCCATGGACAAAGACTTCGACCACCATGACTCCCCACCCCTAGAAGTGTTTACAGAGCAGCCTCCATCGCCATTGTCAAAAAACAAAGGTAATCAGCTGTCCCACTGTGGGGAAAACATGACATGTGAGGGAAAAGCCAGCGATGTTTAAGAGGCTATTGTGGTTATAGCTATGATAAACTCTGCAGCTTAGTACGTTCCTCTGGCTCAATTGTATCTCCATTGTAACTTGAACTTTTCAATCAAAAAGCAAATAGAATCAAAAAGGTAGCAATTTTGTCGAAAATGTATATTTATATTTCTTGGATTGCTTACCAAAATCAGAAATTTATTTGACATCTCCTGTTTTCCTTTTCAGCTGCCTCCGGTTATTATGATAGGTTGACTTTTTTTTTTTTTTAAACACATGATAAAATAGAGGTCATTGCCTTTTAACTTAAAAATTAGGATTTCTGCACAACCTTTTCTGTAGGACAGGGCTTGGCAAACTACAGCCAACAGGGCAGATCACTACCTGTTTTTATAAATAAAGTTTTATTGGGACACAGCTATGCTCACATGTTTATATATTGTCAATGGCTGCTTTCATGCAACAAGAGCAGAGTTTAGTTCTACCCACAAAGGTAAAAATATTTCTGTCTCACCCTTTACCAAAAAAGTTTGCCAACCCTGCTGTACAGTTCTGCTTACTGTATTAGTATCTATTTCTGAGTAACAGATTTCCCCAATGCCTAGTGGCTTAAAACATTTTCCTTTCCTCAGTTTCTGTGGGTGAAGGATGTGGGTACAGCTTGCCTGGATCCTCTGGCTCTCTCAAGACTTCAGTCAGGAGTTGGGCTGAAGTCCTCTTAAGGTTCAAATGAAGGTAGTACCTGCTTCCAAGTTCACACAAGTGGTTGATGACAGAGTTCATTTCTTCACAGACTATTGGATAAGGGCCCCAGTTCCTCGCTGGCTGTGGGTAGAGGTCAGTCATGGTTCCTGTTCATCAGGCAGCTCGCAGCTCTGAGCAAATGAGAGCAAGAAGGAGCAAACAGCAGGATGGAATTCATGGGTTTTTATGTGAATTCCCATCAGTTTTATAGTATTGCTCATTAGAAGTGTAGGCCAGTCTGCCCTCCAAGAGACAGAATTTCATGGTGGCATAAATACCAGAGAGGCGGGTATCATTGAGAGCCATCTTCAAAGTCTGCGTATCACACATAAATAGGTAGGCTGATTCCTAACTTCCAAAATTGAAATGTAAAAACCAATAAATGGCCTCTAGTTGTATTTCAATTTTATGCCTTTCACAGCCTGAATGTTTTGCATCTTTCTTCCTATGGCAGCCGTGCTAATGATATGCATTATTCCAAGCCTACTTAAGTCCTATATCCGTATTAAAACCCATTGCTAGTGACTTAAGCCCACAAGAAGACATGATTACAAGCTTCACGTGAGCAGCCACTGTATTTGTTATCCTTCCCACCACCGCTTGTTTAGAAAGAAAGAAGGAACCAGAATCTGATTTTTTTCAATAAATGTTTTTAGTGAAGTGTAGCACACATAAAGAAAATGAGTCTTTAAAATGAACTTTAAAAGGTGGGCATTGATCTCAGGATTGCCCAGTAGTAGCATGTCCTAAAACTACAGGCTTTCAGCTGGGCAGAATCTCTATGATCTGTCAAAAGCTTATCCCTACACTCCTGCAAAAAGTCACCAGCTTTAACATTAAATATGAACATTCTCTCCTTTAAAAGCCACTCATTCTCTTTTTTTTCCTAATATCTAAAACAAAAATACTTGCTCGTAATCAGCTTATATAAGTTCTGATTTTTGGAGGCTATTCAGAATAACCTCTATTCAAATAATGTGATGATCTCCCTGGATCTTGCCTGCTCTGGTTGAACTTGCAGGCCATCCAGGCATTCTCTAGTTGTCCCTCCAGTTACTGTTGCTGGTGAAAGGTGGTACCCAGAAAATACTCCCTGTTCGCAGTTGCCTTGACCAACTCATAGCTGGATGATCATTAGACTCCTTACTTGTGTGGTTTCTCCTGCCTGTAGCACTTAAACTCTGTGAATTGGACAGAGGCCATTGCTGGATAGAGGATTAAAACCCAAGAAAGCTCTGAGCCTAGTACAGTTAGTCCTCAGTATCTGCCTTCACTGGAGAAATGATGGCATCTGCAGCCTTTTTCTTTTCTGGCTTTGATGGGCAGCTTCATTGAGGATATGGAGAGACAGATGTGGCCTCATGAAACTAGGTTTTACTATTAGGCAGGTGCACATCAAATTGTGTCGCTGCTACTTGCTAATAACTATGTGACTTTGGAGAAAATTATTCCTCTGATCCTGCACTTGTTATCTCAAAAATGAAGCAAATAGTTACTATCTACATCATGGAGTGTAGCTGTTGCTGTGATTATTATTAGGGCAGGAAATGGTACATATCATCTTTAGCCTGCTGAGTTGAAGGTGGCTGTGGAACATCCCAGCAGAAGTATCTGCTTGGAACTTAGTCTTAAAGGTGAGAAATAGGACAAGCAGAGGGCTAAAGACAGAATCTTGAAGGCAAGACTGGCAAGGAGGCAGCCTGCAGAAGCATGACAAAAAGCAGGTAGAAGTTGTGGTTAGCATATTACAGTGAGGCTGGATGAAGCATATGCCAAACCATGCTCCATGGAACCTGGCACGAAGAATATTATTTGTGACCTTGGCAAAGACAGTTTCTGTGAAGTGATAGGACTAGAGCCCAGGTCACTGACTTGCAGAGTAATTTATATATCAGACTGTTAATAGTGGCCATTAATTAATAGGGGGCATTTACTCTTTAACCTGTATTTTCCATGTCCTTTCATTTTTAACAAGAAAAATGTATGCATATATGGTATGGTAATATTTTTGATGAAAAAAGAATAACAAATGGGAGCATGGTGTTTGAAAATGTCAACTGGCCGGGCAGCGCCTGTGGCTCAGTGAGTAGGGCACCGGCCCTAAATACCGAGGGTGGCAAGTTCGAACCCAGCCCCTGCCAAATTGCAACAAAAAGTAGCCAGGCATAGTGACAGGCCCCTGTAGTCCCAGCTACTCAGGAGGCTGAGGCAAGAGAATCGCCTAAGCCCAGTAGTTGGAGGTTGCTGTAAGCTGTGACACCACGGCACTCTACCGAGGGCAACAAAATGAGACTCTGTCTCTAAAAAGAAAATGTCAACTGGCCAAGGTCAAAAAGCCAGTAGAGCTGAGAGCAGTGGTGTGGATCCACACTAAACTAATATTCCAGACAGAGCTGCAGTGTTTCGTGCACCCTCATGATTAGCATTGCTGTTACCCTGTTTTTCTGGTGAGGAAGCAAAGTCTAAGAAAGGTTGTGTTGGGCAGATAATGGCAGCCAAGCCTGGGTCTGGGATTCTGACTCCTATACCATGCAGTCTCCTAAAAATAAGGGGGCAGGGGGCAGAAAGAAAATGAATGTGAGGAGATAATTGGTAAAACCAAGTCCCCACAGGGGAGAATGGGATGAAACCCAATTTAGTAGATTATAAAAGAAGGGATGCTTATGCTGCAGGTGTGTGGATTCAGGTGAGTTGATAGAAATGAAAAGCAACATGCAGGCTTTAGGTACATTTTTACTCGAACTAAAGTTACAGTTGACTGCTGAGACCAAAGGGGGAAGTGATAGGATAGAAACAGAAAATAGACAAAGTTTGGAATAGTCAGATTTTCAGCTTTCTAGCGGTAGCAATTTGGGAATAGCAGAAAATGTAGACTGGGAGCCGAGTGAGACCACACAAGACTGGGGACCCAGCCGAGGGTCACTGTGGTGCTACTTCATGTTTGTGTTCTTTTCTCCATTGTATCATGCAGCCCAAGGCTAAAGCCTGGGTAGGTGGAGTAAGACAGTACCAGAGCTCTGCAGGACAGGGACAGCAAAAAGATTCAGGGATGGGAATGTCTTGGGGCTGCTAGCAGGAGATTGATGGATATGCAAGACCATTTGAAATTAGCAGGGTGGGGGAGGACTTTTTGCCAGAAGGAACCTCACAAACAGGGAGAACTTCGATGTGTCAAGGGATAGGATAGCCAACACGTCAAATTGCAGGAGTAGTGAAAACGAGGAATGATAGGGGACTGAGGTCTGAAAAGGAAGCATGACAGTAATAGGAGTAAAGCTCACTGGCTACGGCAAGACCACAGCCCAAGAGGGGAGGTCCACATTCCCTCCCACAGCACTCTGGGTACCACGTGTGTTAGGGAATTCAGAATTTTAAAAAGGTATGCAGTGCACCTACCATACAATTCATAAAACAACTCAACTAACCTTCAGCATAGGTTGTGGCACCAAAAAACTTCAGCATATTAAGTTTTATTTCTAAATGAGTTGAAACTTCTCTGAAGAAGCACTTTGATGGAAACTAAAAGAAATGAAAGTATTTAAAATGAGAGATAACCAGAGCAACTAGCTCAGACTAGCAACTACAAATACATTTTTATAGTACTTAATGAAGACAAAAAGTGAATGAGCAGGACATACTAAGTACATTTATAATTTGTACCTTGCCTACTTTTAAAGCAAATTAGAAGTAATTTAAATTATTAAAGCATACATGAAACAATGAATAAAAGTCAATAAATAGGCTTTCTCAGCAGAAACCATAGAGTAAAGTTAGTTTAACCATTAAGTGTTAAATTGAGCTGCAAATTTCTTGGCACCTATGGCCAAAGGAAGATGTTATATAGTCCTCACATAGCAAAAGGAGACGTAGAAATTCATAAGAAAAAAAGACTTTGCTATCATCAAATTTCTGCTTAAATCTGAGGACATTGAACAATGTAATGGACACTGTGTCTCTGAAGAGAATATGGGGATGTTCTTCACATAGATGCATTATGTTGGCCCTATTTAAAACCTGACACCATAACATTAAATCATAATTCATCTGCATCATGCCCCTTAGATGTACACTCAGCCTCACCCCCAAACAACATTTACGGTGACCATGGGTAGATATGGTCAGTCTCTGTTTTTTGGTTTTTTGGGAGTTTTTTGAAGACATTGTCTTGCTCTGTTTCCCAGGTTGGAGTGCAGTGGCCTTATCATAGCTCACTTGAATTCCTAGGCTCAAGTGATTGATCTTCTTACCTCACCCCAGTCTCTGTTGAAGGTGCTCGACCCATAAACAGTGGATGGTCCCCTGTTGCAAACTTTTTAGCAGTCAAAATGTTCTTGTGCACACACTTCTTAGCCCCGTGGTGCCCTGCAGGTAGGGACAAATGTTATTGTCAGCAACAAGTTTTGAGCGGCACTGTGGCTCACATGTGTAATCTTAGCAATTTAGGAGGCCAAGACTAAAGGATTGCTTGAGGCCAAGAGTTTGAAACCAGCCTGGGCAACATAGTGAGAACCTGTCCCTATAAAAAAAAAAAAATGAAAATTTAGCTGTTGTGGCATATGCCTGTAGTCTCTGATTCTCAGGATGCCAAGGCAGAAGGATCACCTGAGCCCAGGAGTTTGAGGCTGCAGTGAGCTATAATTGTACCACTTGCACTCTAGCCCAGGCGACAGAGTGAGACCCTGACTCTAAAAACAGAAAAAAAGTTTTGAATCAACTTAGGAAAAATACAGTTAATTAGGCTTTAAAACAAGGAAGTTTCATTCACAACAGGCATAAAGCTACCAACTGGACATCTGATTTTGAGGATGCTGCAACCTATTATCTCACCAAGATAAGTAGTTGCATAAAGTATCCCTTCTCCAAGTTAGATGGGATTGTTTAGTACCAGCCATTTGAATCTCGATGAATGCTTATCAGATGTTAATGTGAAGTGAGTTGCGTGGTACCTGCTTTCAAAGCACCTCTTTACCCTCTCAGGTTTCCTGCCACAGCAGTTCAGTGAGCAAGAAAGTGCCACTTTCCTCGATTGTCAGCCAGGTACCCCATGGCCTCTTCACACCTGCCTGTGATAGAACTTAGGTAGAGAAAGCAGCTTATGCCAGGAGCCCAAGTGAGGTCTATTGTTTCCCTCCAGATCTGAAGCTTCCTGTCAGAACTTATTATTTGGAGATGCCAGATGGCAGGAAAGATGAAAGGGGCTTCAGACAGCATCCCAGGTTTGCCTTGCCAGGTAGCCATGTGGATGAGAATGACCAACGTTTTGTGGGGGACAGGGGATATAGGGACACTCTGGAGTCAAGACAGAAAGACTGGAGGAAGAGAGCCTGTCACACAAGAGCACTGGGCAACCACATAACAGAGTCTACTTAGTGCTTTATTGTAGTCATGTCTGCAGCAGTCTCTGCGAACTTCTGTGTCACCTCACACCTGTTATCAAAAGACAAATGACCACAGTGTAAACATGTATTAAAATATCACATTGTACCCCATAAATACATAATATATCTAAGTATTGTCCATAAAAATGTTCTAGCACTGCACTCTGGGTGGCTGAGTTCAGGAGTTCAAGACCAGCCTGAGCAAGAGTGAAACCCTGTCTGTCCTGAAAATAGAAAAATTAGCCGGGCATTGTGGCAGGTGCCTGTAGTCCCAGCTACTTGGGAGGCTGAGGCAAGAGAATCACTTAAGCCCAAGAGTTTGAGGTTGCTGTGAGCCAGGCTGATGTCTTGGCACTCCAGCAAAAAAAAAAAAAGTTTTTGTAAGGTAAGTGAGAGCAAAGATGTGGAGAAAAGGAATCCCTCTCGATTCTCACTTCTCAAGTCTCCCTTCCCAGTCCTCCACTCTCTCATGTGTCCTGGCAGCAGCCTGGTAGTCTGAACCTGTGATTTGGCTCAAAAAACTACTCTGTGATAAGCCAAGGGGCAAGCTTACAGAAGAGCCAGGGACAGGCTGGAGAGAGAAGTCCACGCTGTGAGGGAATTTTAAGTTTATCCTACAGAAAATGAGGGATAGGAGAAAGTTTTTAAATTTTAAAAGTGTTTCAAAAGGAAATCTATGCTATTGACAATGTAGAAGGCAAAGTGAGACCGGAAGAAATGCTTAGCAAGAAAGAGTGGCCCAGGCAACAGATGTTTAAGTCCTGAGCTCAGGAAGTAGCAGTGAGGGGTGAGAAGTGAGAGGTGAGAAAGAAATTATAGATTTTTGTTTCTTTTTTTTGAGACAGTCTCTCACCATGTTGCCCTCAGTCAAGTCCATTGCATCACAGTTCACAGCAACCTCAAACTCTTGGGCTTAACTGATTCTCTTGCCTCAGCCTCCCAAGTAGCTGGGACTATAGGCGCCTGCCACAACACCCAGCTATTTTTTTGTTGCAGTTGTCATTGTTGTTTAGCTGGCCCGGGCTGGGTTTGATCCTACCACTCTCAGTGCACGTGGCTGGTGCCATAACCACTGTGCTACGGGTACCAAGCCAAAATTATAGATTTTAGAGGTCTGATCTATTTGGCGGGTTGATTAATGGTTAAATTGCATTGTTTAGATAATTTCTTCCTCAAATTCTGCTCTCAACGACAAGTACCTATCCTCCTGAGATGCTCAGAGAGTATATACATGAAGCAGTCATGAGAAATAAGGAATGTGGCACTTCAGTATCCCAGCAGGGTATGTGCCTTTAGTACACCCAGCACAGGTCTCTGATAAGCCTGGAAATAATTTCTGCCTAAGCCAGGGATTGTTAAATTGACCATACGTTATAGTCACTTGGAAAGCTTGTTAAAACAGGTTGCCTGTAAGTCTGGAATGAATGGGACACAGAATTTGTATTTCTAACAAGTTTCCTGATGATGCTGATTCTGCAACCCGGGGAAAACACTGGGAACCACTGAACTAGCACAGGGTTTTAGAGCATCTCTCCCTTAGCTCAGTCTTTCCTTTGGAAATCTTTGGGAACAAGCTTGCCCTGAGAATCAGCTTATTGACTCACCCCACAGCATACAAGAGGCAGGCAGCCTCAAGGAGACAATGCTGATGGTTAGGTGTGGGCCAATCTAACCAGTCAGGTTATCAGTTCCTTCTCTCTGGAAAGTCTGCTTTCTCCTTGCCCCCCAACATTTTAACTTGGAAATCTGAGCAGCAAAAGAAATCATACCTGACACTCAAGTAGCTCCCAGCTGGGTGATCGGGTTGATGTTGATAGTGTGAACAAGTGATTCTCAGAGACACAGTACAATCCCTGGGTCCCATCGGAGCTGTTGAATCAGAATCTCTCAGGGGCAAGCCTAGATGACAATATTCTTTTAATCCTCCCTGGGCCGTTCTAAATTATG
Source organism: Perodicticus potto (assembly GCA_963574655.1). Lineage (NCBI taxonomy): Eukaryota > Metazoa > Chordata > Mammalia > Primates > Lorisidae > Perodicticus > Perodicticus potto. Next base: position 37,269 of record CAUYRH010066222.1, on the reverse strand, counting down.
TCTGGTTTAGAAGCATTATTATAGCCTGAGAACCTGGAAGATGTTGTTGGGGTGTTTATTTTTGGATATTTTAGGTTTGAATTGCTTATGTTCATTAAAATAAGATCCCAGGGAGACTATAAAGGGAAAAAAGATGTTCCCGGGGCAGATCACTAGGGAATACCAGCAAGAATGTTGTCAGAAGTTGATCATGTTGGAGCCCAATGGGGGTGGGAGGCACATTATATAGTGTCCAGTACAACAGAGGTCATATAAGATGAGGAATAATACAGGTCACTGGTTTTGACAGTTACCTTTTCAAAATCATACGCGTTAAGGTTCTGAGAACAGAAACCCAAGTGTGGCATATGAAGTTAATAAGAGATGAAGATTTGGCGGTTAAAAGTGTGAACTATTCTTTTATGAAATAACTTGTCATTACCTGAGTTTTCAGCTAAACTATTGGTTTGTTAAGTATTTTTCTCCATTATTTGAATTTGCTTTTAAAAAACTTTAGCCATTTTCTATTTATTATGGAAGTTTGAGGTTATCATAAACATGAGTTATTTATATAAATTTACTGCCTCTTACCCAGTGAACCTAAGCATGATAAAAGCATATGATTGCAGGTGAGGAATTCATTGTGTGGGGTACTAATCATGATCATGTGGGAAAATTTGAAGTATTCTCTGCCTTCTCAATTTTTGAGACTTAATCCCCAAGAATCACTATGAAGTAAATGTTAAGATGACATTCCTAGAAATCAGTCAGAGCTTTATTTATACTTTTTCTAGATCAAGCTCAGCAAACTTTTTCTGTAAAGGGCCAGATAATAAATGTTTGAGGCTTCGTTGAGCCACAAACTTTTCCTTATTCTTCTTTGTTTCTTCCTTTCAACCACTTAAAAATGTAAAAGTCATTCTCAGCTCACACGCCATACAAAATGGGTTGCATGCCAGATTGGGGCTGCACGCCATAGTTTGTTGACCCCTGCACCAAGTTTTGAGTTTCTGGTATCCGTTAACAATGGCATCCTTCAGAATAACGCATACAACATCAGGATTTTAATTAAGTTATATTAATACATTGCTGACTGGTCACAAGTTACCTGGTAACATGGATAGTTTCTGCAGAAAATTGCCAATCAACAGTGTGGTAAGTCACTATTATCAAAAAGCTGTATTAGAAATGATGACATGCAGAATAGGTTAAAGCATGGCTTGTCCAGCTTTCACCCGCCTCCCCAGGTGATTTCACAGGTGCATTCTGAGGTGCCGAGATCTGGGTCTTTCTCTACCTCTGTGTAGTCCTGCTACAATGTCAGCTCTTGTAGGGCAAGGATTGTGTTGTCGCTTACTACTGTTTCCAGCATGCAGAGCACTACCTAGGAAATATGTCATGGATTAAGGCTCATTTGTTTTTGTAGCATCCATATTTTTTTTAAATAAATCCCATTCTGTAGCTCCATTTTACTCTCTGTTCATGTAAATATAACATTACATAGTATTTGTGTGCCAGTCACTATTCTCAGGGCCTTATGTAATTCCTCACTATATCCTGTCAGGGCTTTTCTTCCTATCATGCAGATGAGAGGCCAGTATCATGCAGGCAGTTGGGGGAGAGCCAGGATTTGGACCCAGCCATTGTGGCTGCACTGCTGGGGCTCTCAGCACCCCTCAAGGATGCACATGGGCAGCTCATCTTTTATGTCAGCATCAGCCTTCATCTCCCAACAGATTTTAAAGGATCTCTGGGTTTTACTTCTGTGAATTTTCAAAGCTCTGTTTCCTTTTGGGAAGTATAAAAGCATTCTCAGACATACAGATTTGTCAAAACTGCTGAGTTTGTCCAAACTCATTGAACCATACACTTGAAATGAGTGCATTCCCCACTCATGAGGGGAATGAGGCACCCATTAACTGTGCCTCAATAAAAGTTATTTTAAAAAATATTCTCATCAGGGCAGCACCTGTGGCTCAGTGAGTAGGGCGCCGGCCCCATATACCGAGGGTGGCGGGTTCAAACCCATCCCCGGCCAAATTGCAACAAAAAAATAGCCGGGTGTTGTGGCAGGTGCCTGTAGTCTCAGCTACTGGGGAGGCTGAGGCAAGAGAATCACTTAAGCCCAAGAGCTGAAGGTTGCTGTGAGCTGTGACACCACGGCATTTTACCAAGGGTGACAAAATGAGACTCTATCTCTTAAAAAAAAAAAAAAAGAAAGAAAACAAAAAAACATTTAAAAATATATATATATTCTCATCACAAAGTCAAATATGATTTAGAAAACTTTAGAGAAGAAATAAACCTTTATTAGTCAGAAAAAGATCCAGTCTCTTCCAAAAAAATTTGTGATGAGTTTTTATTTTTGATACTTAACAGTATTCAATGATAATGGCTTTATTTTCCAACCTATTTAAAAATCATTTATTTTACTTTAATTATTTTACTTTAATCTTCATCCTCAGGGAAAGGAAAACCTCTTCAACGAAAGGTGAAACCACCTAAAAAGCAAGAGGAAAAGGAGAAGAAGGGAAAGGGAAAACCACAGGAAGATGAGTTAAAAGACTCTTTGGCTGATGATGACAGCTCCTCCACCACCACAGAGACCTCCAACCCTGACACAGAACCACTCCTCAAGGAGGTAGGAGGTGCTCTTACGAAACAAAACCAAATGGAGTACAAGAACTTCTATGTCATAGATTCTGATTTTAGTGCAGAATTGTGTTTTACATTTAACATATGTACCTTCTAAGGATTTATTAATGTACCCTAGATGCCCAAAGAGTCATTCCCCTGCAGAAATCATCACAGCTCTGGGGATGAATGACTCCATTTCCTCCAGGGAAGAACATTTGGAAGCACATTAATAAAATAGTTCAAACTTGGAAACACTACTTAAAAGTTAGGGAATTGTCTAAAATAGTAAGTATTCTAACTATTCAGATTTTAAGTATCCCAAGAGAATGAAAAGAAACTGTACCATTTTAATCATGTTGGGTTTTTCCCGTCATGTTCTGCTGGCACCTGCTGGAAGCAGGACTTTGGTAGCAACTTACCCCCAAATAGGTAGAATGACTGTCCTGGGCAAGTAACATAGTCCATAGTCACCTGTAACTGGAAACTCAGCCCAGCCCAGGACACTTCAGCACTTCAAGAAAGCTGCCTCATGCACCCGAGTCCTCAGCTCACAGGGTAGTCACTAAATGCATCAGTAATAGTATTGCAAAATTCATGGTCCATTGTGGGCCTTAAAAGATAGAGGGTAGAATTACTATTGTTAATGTATCCAAGACTAAGTTAGAAATGGTATGCAAGAAAGGGAGGATATAATTCTACTCTGGCATTTTTATTTTTAGGTAAATATATTTCATATTTAAAATAATCTTGACATAACTTTTGATGTTGTAGACTAGAATTTCTTTTTCAGTTTTACTCTAATGACCTGAAGAATCATGTCTTAGAGATATCCAGTATTGTCATCTGCATGCATTAATTTTTTAAATAAAATTTATATATAACTAACTTTGCACATCACTTGCTTTCCCCTTCACAGTCCCTCACAGTTGGTGTGGTGCTCTGCCTGCCCTTAGTCCAACTCACAGCCAGTACTGGAGTTCTTTACTCTGTATCTGTTCTAACAAGTTACTTCAGAGAAGCAGAAAGCCCTTTCCTGATCCCAGCAGTTTAAATTATACAAATAAGCATTTGGAAGGCATTTTCAGCACAGGTTTTATTTTATTCACTTCCCCTCACTTCTTGCCTGCCTGCCTAGCTGCCTCCTGCTCCCTCCCCAGCAGCCTCCTCACTTCTTCTGCACCAGTGCTCTTGTGTGTGTCCACTGGCCTCATTCTTAGCTCTCTGGGGTGTATCCCTCCTGTTTCTCCCACCTTCTTCCTTACAGACGCAGCTCAGAACTCACATCCTCTGTGAGGCCTGCATGCCTGTTTACCTCTTCCCCTCTGAGCAGTTGTTATGCCTACTTTGCACTTTTGCTTAGAGGTCATATGCTTTCATTTCATGGTGACTGATCTCAGTTTGTATGTATTTGTGTGATCTGTTGTATTTTCTTCCCAACTAGATTACAAATTTGACAGGTCGTTTTCTCTTATGTCTTTTCTGGCTCTTTTCTACCCATTCAGTCAACACATAAGTATTGAGTACCCAAGTGCCAGGCCTTGTGCTAGGTACTTGGGCAACAACAGTGGACAAAAAAGCCTTGTCCTTTCCCTCAAACAGCTCAAAGGAAGTACTTCATGAACTAGTCAAAATAGTTTCAAAAGATATGTGAACCGGGAGATGTTCTAGCTCTAGCTTTGGTTATTTACTTTTGACAGTAAAATAGATTGACCTGGTGTGACCTATTGAAATCCAGGCCACATTCATAACCATAAACTGTAAAGCTGGTGGGTCGACACTAATTTCATCACATGCTTGTAGCTCCTCCCTACACCCACAACTGTCCCCCACAGACTGTGACCTTCCCTATCTGTCCCCCATTAGCCCCAGTGCATCTGGAACAGACTGTCTGTGGTGCAGAACCAGGTTGCTCTTAGTACATAGCCCATACTACGTGCAGCTCCCAGATGAGTTCAACAATACCCTGTACAGGAGACAGGTTGTCTGCTGATCTCATGCTGCAACAGTGTCAAATTATTATAAAAAAGCATAGGGCAGGTTCTGGTCAGGGACCAGAAATAGCAGTTGGTGGGCCACTGGAATAGCATGGATTTAGGAGGCCACTTGGTTGTGGCCTTCTTCGTCCGCATTTGAGCCAGGCAAAACAGCTCTTCTGTGTTCCAGTCACAGCCAGCAACCTTTCTAAGCAAAGGTCCATATTCATCTTTAAATGTCGTATCTGTCTCCCTTCTGCTAGATTTCACAGTCCTTGAGAGACGTTACTAGGCCTTCTTAGTCCTGGCACCAAGTAGATGACTAATAAACATCTGTTGAATAAGTGAATGAATAACTAAGGCCCTCCTGTTAGTGGTGAACAGTTGTTACATTAAACCAGTCATAACACTACTGCCAGCCACAGTGGAGGGATGGATGTGATCACACCCAGTGCTGCTTGCACCTCCTCCTTGCCCTGGAACTTTTTGCTCTGGATTTTTTGCACTTGACTAGAAGTGTTTTAACTTTAAATTGTAGTTTTTGCTTAACTTTTCTTATTAAAAGCTTTTACTCCCCAATACTCAAAAAGAAGAGGTGACCAATTTGCTACCACCACCACCTAACCCAGTGAGGTATGAGTTTACATTAAATTGACGTTCTTCAGAACTCCAACTCACCAGGATATAACTGCAATAAATTAAAGGAGGCTAAAAAGTGGACAGAACCTCAATAAAGATAGATTTAAAGAAAGGAGTTTGTCATTTTTACTTATATGATGTGTATATCTATTAAATCTTTGGGTTTGTGTCTATATCTTTAAATGGGATTAATTGCAGTTATTTTTATCATCCTTCTCAGCAATTAAGTATACTTTTTTTTGCAGGATACAGAAAAGCAAAAGGGAAAACAAGCCATGCCTGAAAAACATGAAAATGAAATGTCTCAAGTAAAGCAAAAAAGCAAAAAACTCATAAATGTTAAGAAAGAAATCCCAACAGATGTGAAACCCAGGTGAGAAAAATAAAAGAAACAGGTACATAGAAGAAGTTGTTAGTGAAAGCCAGGAAATGTTTTTATTTTGTTGGTTGGTTGATTTTGTGGAAATGGGGGTGTTTATAGCAAAAGTTAGGTCCCAGCCACATTCCTCTTGAGTTTTTTCTAATGCCTAATGTTCACTGTCACTGAGTTAGAGACAGCCACATGCTTCTGATATTAGACATGTAGAGGCAAAATTAGCAATCTGCTGTGAAAATTTAGAAGGAAATTTTAGGTTGGTGATTGGCTGTCAGGCTGAGAGCCATTTTCACTTCTATACGAAGATGAGCTTAGAGTCTGTTGAGTCAGTAACCCAGAGCTGCAATTGCAATCTGGAATTTTGTGCCATAAAACTTGGAAGAGTTTATTCTTACCTAAAACATGTTCAGGGCAGATGTCACCAATCAAACAATTCTACCGTTAAATAACTCCAGTTCAGTCCTGGTGGGGTGGGATTCAGGTGGCCTCACAGGGAGGGCTTGCTGCAGAATGCTTCCTCAAGTAAATGAATGAGTGGAACTATGGGTTCACTTCACATTTTCACTAAGCCTCAGATCAACATCTACTGATAAATTAATTTCAGTATTGGCATTATCAATGCCTTTCCTAGTTGGTCATATAAAATGGCCACTGTTTTATAGAAATCTTCTATGGACAGTGGGAAGTGATCTAGGAAGTGGAAGAAATTAGGTATAAATTGGAAAAAGAAGACAAAGCATGTTTGTTATCATCACTTTAGGCCTTAGATTTGTGGAAGGCCTGTTCTTACTCTGTATCTGGAAATAATAGTTGAACTTTGCAAAAACACTATTATCCTAGGCTCTATCCCTAGTTTATACTGCCTGCTTGAGGCAGGGCCAGTCCTGTTCTGTGGAACCAAAAGCTAATAAGAAATTAGAGATTACCACAGTAAGATTTAAGCTGTCCCTGCATAACACAGTGTATGACAGTGATTAGTAACACACACAGAGTATTTATACCTAAAATTTACTCTTCTTTTTTTTTTTGAGACAGAGTCTCACCTTATCACCCTTGGTAGAGTACTGTGGCATCACAGCTCACAGCAACCTCCAACTCCTGGGCTTAGGTGATTCTCTTGCCTCAGCCTCCCAAGCTGGGACTACAGGCACCTACCGTAACGCCCAGCTATTTCTTTGTTGCATTTGGCCAGGGCTGGGTATGAACCTGCCACCCTCGGTATATGGGGCCGGCACTCTACTCACTGAGCCACAGGCGCCGCCCCTGACATTTACTCTTTTGTGGAAATTGTAGTTCAGGTGACCCAGTCTAACAGTTTGTTGAAAATATTCTGGTCCAGTTAGAAGGAATGTCGAGTGGTTGGTCATTTGATGCTGAGAGAGAGAAGACCATCTCTTCTGAAGAGGGCAGCACACTTGGATCTCTCCTGAGAGTGGATCTGGGGCTCTCTAATCAGCACATACTGTTCTGGCCCCCAGGAGAGGGATAATTCCAGGCTATGCTTCCAGGTCTTTGCAGGCTTAGGTGATTGATTAGACAATTTAAAATAAATGAGACTAATTAGTCCAAATAATGAAAAAATCTTAGTTTTATGTATGCAAAAATCTCATGAGAATAGACAGTCATGTAGTAATTCAGTGATTTTCAACCAGTGTGCCATGAGAGGATCTTAGGTGTACCATGAAAATTTCTAAAGATCATTAATTATTTTCAAAAGAAGTTCAAAGGGCAGTAACTACGCTCTTTTTTTCCACTCTTTTTTTTTAAATACTTGAATTTTATTATTCTTCATTACATTATTCGCCCCCCCCCCCGTTTCCACTCTTTTTTTGATAAACAAAATTTAAGTGTTTTGTGGAAGTTTAACTATAGGTTTAAGTGTTCCATATTATTTTAAAAGGTTGAAAAACACTGCAGTAGTTATTATGACCGTAAATTTAAAAACTTGTAAGAGTTATCTCAGAGATACCATTCCATAGGTGATTGTCACCAAATCAACCCTATGCCTGAGCTAGGACCTGAGACATAATATTTTTTAAACAGATAGGACATTTTAATCTTGACCTCCATCCATCTTCTACGGACATGTTGTATTCTAATGTTTTTTATGACCTGAGTTGACCATTAGTAGATCTGAGTTTGGAAAGTTTGTAAAAGACTTCATTTAAGTGCCATTGCCTTTGCAAGGCTTTTGAGTTCTCTGCTAAACCAAAGCCAGAGTGGTAATTTCTCTGCTACTCACTCAAGAAGCAGTTATAGCAATAACCCGCGTTCTTTTGTTACATAGTTAAAAGAACACTCATTACCCGAACACATTCAAGCAGTGCTCTGAATTATCTCTTGTAACTGAAGAAATCCATATACAAACTCAATCTTCTGATCTCCTGTATCTAATCTCTTCAAACTCACTAACAATGGGGTTTTCCTGAACTCTCGGATAAAATATTGAGAATCAGAATTCATCAATTAAATACAGAGCTAATCAAAAGTAGACTTTTTTGATAACCAGAGAATGTTGCCTCTCTCAAATACAGCCATCATGTCTCCACTGAATTATGGCAGTAAATGCCATGCCATGTGACTCAGGGAGGATCTTGGTCAGTCCTAGCTTTAGTGATACCCGAAGTTCTTGTCAGCTTTCCATGTGTTAATGTATAATTCCACTCAGGAGGCCTAGGCTAGGGCAATCACTTGAGCCCAGGAGTTTGAGGCTGCGGTGAGCTGTGATCATACCACTGTACTCCAGCCTGGGCAGTAAGCAAGATGCCCATCTCTAAAAATAAAAATAAATTTTTTTTTTTTTTTGCAGTTTTTGGCTGGGGCTAGGTTTGAACCCGCCACCTCAGGCACAGGCATATGGGGACGGCATCCTACTCCTTTGAGACACAGGCACTGCCCAATAAAAAATTTTTAATTAAAAAAATATATATGATTCCACATATCTGAAAGAAACATGCACATTTTTTAAGAGATATTAAGGCATATACACACATCATCACGGCTTTGACACATCTTCATCTGTGCGGCCCCATCTTGCCACACTCCCAAGAGTTAATTCAAAAATACTATTGCCTAAGTAGGAGTGGGAGCATGACAAAAATCTGCTCTAACCATTTTTTTCAGCTTTAGCAACCTGGAAATGGGCTTATAGACTTCCAGAAGATTATATTCTATGTCAGAGATGCCAGGGAATAGGGAATTAGATCTCAGGCACTGAAAGAGTTTCTGTAGAACCAGGAAGGGCCCAGGGTACCCTTGGTTTATGATACCAACTATCCATTGATCCTTTTGTTTTCCTGTTTATGTATTAATACTTTATATTTTTACATAACTTAAATGTAATATTCTAAAATAAACGTAAGTTTAATAGAGTAATCACACTTCCGATAATCTGTTTGAGTAGTACACTCAGCTCAGGGCCAACAGCCATAGACAACACACTGCACACATTGGACCCTGACCCTACCCGCCGGTCTCTCCCCCTCCTCTTCCCCAGACAAGGGCATGTACTGTGTATTACAGGATAAAATAAAGCCTGACATCTGAACTTCCTTTCTGTTTTTCCCTTTTAGAAAGAATCACTTTAGTTAAGTTGGTTCTTATCCGTCAGAAGCCTCAAAGGTTTCTTGATAGAGATCATCTGACTTAATTTGGGAAAGTATGAATCAGCAAAAATAAAGTAGTTGTCTAGCACCTTTTTTCTTAAAAGCCAATTAATTTTGCAGTGAGACAGAGTTAAGCTTTGTATAAAGATAACCTCCACAGTTAGAAACGACTTAAAAATAACTCACACCCACACCACCTCCGCCACCACCCCCAGGGAGCCGGGTGTTTGTGTCGTGGGAACCTTTGGGGTTTTTTAAGAAAATGGCTTTTTTTTTACTGAAATTCCTTGAGCCTCTTTTTTTTTTTTCTTTTCTTTTTGTTGTTGCAGTTTTTTTTGTCTGGGGCCGGGTTTGAACCCACCACCTCCAATATACGGGGCCAGTGCCCTACTCCTTGAGCCACAGGTGCAGCCCTAAGAAGATGGCTTTTTTTTAATAACCATGTCACAGGTAAAAGAGGGAAAAAAGATTTTATAAAACTGTAGCATTCATAGTCTAGGCCCTAAACAGTAGTTTTTTTCAATTAAGTTTGTTATCCTACCTAAAATTCTACCTATTTGGGCTAACAGACATTTGGGTTTGGGGTTAGCCCTTTTACTAATTCCAAATATAATGGAAAATTTGTGGAATACAGGAAAACTAAAAAATGAAGATGTCCTTTGACCCCAGCCACCTTACAAAATGTTAATTGCCTTCTTAAATGTATTTATTTACTTTGGAGATCACACATTACGTATTGTTCTATAACCTGTATACTTCCTTTTGGGGGGAGAGGGAAGGGGTGTTGTGGTGCTTTCAGATCTGCAAAGTATGAACCATTTTGGCCTCGGAAATCTGCTGTGGACTAGCGTGATGGATTGTCTCTGACCCAGAACCTACCAGAAATGGGCTGTACCCTAGCAATGAGGACATGGGGCAGTGACGATGGAAGATGTGGTGCATGAAGAACTTGAGAGATGGGCCAGGGAGGTCTGAGTGGGGTGCTGCAGCCGCACATCTAGGATTAGGGCAGGAGGTGCACTGAGACATGGAAAATGCCAGAGGAACATCCATTTTAGGCTGTCTACATAGGTAAACTTTGTAGATCTTGCAGTGAAAACCAAACTGTCAACTCAGCGTTGAACTTACAGCTTGTCCAGCCATCCCAAGGAGCTCAGTGGAGGTCACTGAGGATTTTAGGAAGAATTTTCCAAAGCAGCCACTGGGCTCTCAGCTGTATCTGAGCTGTCACTAGAAAACGTCCTTCTTGGAACATGTTAGCTAAGCTCCCATCCCAAGGCCTCCCCAAGTCCAAATCATTTTGTCAGTGGGCATTACAGAAGCAGCTTTACCAAGAATTCCCTCTTAGCCCATCTAGTTACACCGCACACGATACTGCTTTCTGTGGACTGGCCCTCCAGTTCATTTCTCATAGAGATTCCTTCTCTCCAGCTGCTTGTCTCTTTGCAGATTTTAGTGTCTTCCTTATCGGGTTATGCAAACTTAAAATAGCCCATCATGTTTCCTCTTTTGATTTGGCTGACGGGAAGTTCAGAGTCAGTTAAGTTCTTTATACCTGTTTTATTATCTTAAGCTTGCCTTAAAATCTTTCAGAAAGCATGTAAACTCTTAAGTAAATCAGTAAAGCATATTTAAATTGATTGCCTAGGATTAGAAGGAAAATTCCTCCTACCCCACTCACCTGGACCATAGGTAAATATGGAGCCCTGCTACTCTGCAGTGGGCTTCTCTGTAGGTAACCCAAGAACTTAGTCCTAGCTCACTTCATAATTTCTGTGAGAAAAATGTGTTCAAAGTTTTGAATAGCAGAACCTCTGATGTCGTAAGTCTGAGACCTTTCAAAATGTACATGTTCAAGAATCCCACTAATAGCCTACATGAGGGGAGACTCACCCAGAAGCAACATGTACTTACCAGCCCCCAAATGCACTTTATCTGAGGTTGGTGCTCTAACACATTACATGTTCTTAAATAATGGACCTCAGTTCCTTGCCAGCACTCAGAATAGCAAATGTTAAACCTGTGAGTACTGAGTACGTACTGAACTGTCTCAAAGTGTTAGGAATGCAGCCAGTCCTAAATTAGGGTTGTGGGTAGGGAATGCCCCAGGAATCCATCTTGGTAAAGCATGCAGTTGAATTGTGGAATTGTTACAGTATTAACAACTTAAACTCTGCTCCAAAACAAAGGGATAAATCTGTATTTTCCATCCATGATTGTCTTTCAGTTCTTTAGAACTGCCATATACTCCCCCGTTGGAAGGTAAACAGCGTAGAAATCTCCCAACCAAGATTCCTCTTCCAACTTCATTAACAAGTGGATCCAAATCACGAAATTCCCAGAAAACAAAAGGTATTGTCATTTTAGTCATACAGATCTTTTCATAATGTACTATATTAATAATTCTAAGTTATTGGTAAGCAACTAGTAGTTATTAGTCACACAAATTAAGGCTGTATTCTTGTCCTTACTGGAAGGTTCACTGAAATAGAACTGAAGGAAAGAAATTACCTTCCTTTAACAACATTGTTTTCTGATTTGTGCAGGTACAAATAAGTTAGTGGATAACAGGCCATCCGCCCTAGCAAAATTCCTCCCAAATAGTCAAGAACTAGGCAACACCAGTAGCTCAGAGGGTGAAAAAGACTCTCCTCCACCAGAATGGGATTCTGTGCCAGTTCACAAACCCGGCAGCTGTAAGTATGGTGACCTAGAAACTAAGGGTTTCCCTTACCCCCAGCCATCCCTCACCCTGGGCATGGAACTCTCAGAGGCATGTTGCTGTAGAAGGAGACCACAGTTAGCAATAGGCTTGGGCCAACTGGTAGCAGCCAGCAAGAGTCCATTGTCAAGTAGTCTGGCTGGTTGCTGAACTGCTGTAGGTTGAATTTGTCCCTGGGAGGAGTATTTACAACACAGAAATCTGAAATGGTTCATTCACGTCAGGGTTTTTTCCCAGGAGTCTGGTGTACCAGCACAGCACTGCCCAGCATACAGAGGAGAATGAATTGTTTGGAGTGGTTAGCCATCAGAGAATTGCTTGCTTTGTTTAAGCATTGACTCAGCAGTCCTTTACCTGACTCAGTTCTCATACATTTATAGTATAATCATTTTTGTAAAAATTCGATTTACTCTCATTCCTTTTACATAAACAACCTATAGGAAGATTTTGTTATTTTTCTCACTACCTTCTTGACCTTGTTTCTCCAATTAAGCCTCCAATAAATCAAGATAGCACAGGCAGGTAAAATAAGATAGAAGTCCTCACCCTGTAACACCAGTGACCTGAAGATCACTAAGAAGACAAGAGACCAGGAAAAGGAGGGCATAACAGCAGAGATTTGGGATCAAGAGAGGTCCTGGCCGTAGGCTTAATTTATCTGCGCTCAACCACTGTTAGAGTGAACTTAGATTTGGCTTGTTTATACTAAAGGGGAAATGAGAAAAACTGAATACAATCAGGCTTAAGCAACAATCCAATCACTCAAGAACAAGGTGAAGAGTATGTGGGTGATTGACACACTCAGTGCACTGAATGAGGCCAGAGAACCTAGAAACTTGGTTGTAGTGTTTGTTCCACATTCCCTCTTACTCTCTCACCTGTGTCAACACATCCTAGGAAGAGATGCTGTCCGTGTTAAAGCCTATAGCCCCCTATTTGCCATGAGACTTTCTGTCACCTGTCAGTACTGTTTTTTGCCTATGGTAAGATGTAATCCCAAATCCTTGGTTGTCTGGAAATCTCGAACAAGTCTGTGAGTGGTCTGTGTGTCCAGGTGGAAGGCTTTTGGTGCCTCAGGGGCCCTCTGTACCAGGACATTGGTCCTTGGCTTGATGCTCTGTGATTTGGGAAGTTCCCGTTAAAAGCTGCCACCTTCAGCACCAGGAGCCAGTTTCATAGAGTTCTTGTGAGGCACAGTGAAGCAGCACACGATGACTGGTGAAGAAATGACACAAGCATGGGGAATTACAGAGCAGGAGAGGGAGTGTGTCAGCCAGACACAGCCACAAGACACACCTGGGATGGTGGCTCTACGCCCCAGGAGGAGAAGACTGGGAAACAGCAGGCAAGTTGGCTGGAGGAGAAACTGAAGAGCCCAGTGCTGCAGGCCTTGGTTTCCTGCCCAGCTCTTCCACAAAGGCCTCTGGTGCCTCTGAGCCTGGCACCCCAGGGCAAAGCTCTGTAACAGACGACTGGATGCCTCTGCCACTGGAAAAAGTCTCTAGGCCCACATCTGCATGATCCTTTTTGTGTTTTCCTAGCCAAGAAATACCAGATGCTGGTCCCAGACTTGTAACCTCTATGCTCTCACCACCAGCCTTCCTAGATAGAAAGCTCTAGCAACCTAGAAACCCTATGTCTAGCTGGAGCAAACCAGGAAGAATCAGGCTCACAAGATCCCCATCACTTGTACCTTTTTGCCTGGTCCCCCCTTATTCATTTCCTCTCCCCTCCCTTTGATATTTTGTCTTGCTTAAACCTGAAGCCCTCCAAGTGCTCTGTTAGTAGTGCTGAGCATATTCAGTTCCCTAGGGTTAAATTATTATTGGGCCACTCAAGAATGTCCAAGCCAGGATGGGGTGGTAATCACTGCGGGGCGGGGGGGAACACCAGGGTTTGCATCTGTGCATAGAGATCTCTCTAGCCCAAGTGGCGGTCTTAGCTTGCTGCCCTATGCCATGTGAGTTGCTGAGAAAATTCTCCTAGAATAATTTCATGATTTAAAAACTTACAAAGGTTTATTTAAAAAGAAAGGCAAATCAAAAGCAGCAAAGGAAAAATTTAACCATACAGCAAAACTTCAGTAAGTTGACCACCAAAGAGACTGTAACAAACTGGTCAGCATATGGAGGTGGTCAACATAAGGAAGTGGGCCTTAGGGCACTGTACTGATGGTGCATGTCCAGTCTGAAAATTAGGTCAACTTGAAGAGGTCAACTGTGAAGAGTCTTCCATATTTGAATATAAAAGTGCTCTAATCACACCTATTATATGCTATTCTGTGCCTCTCTGTCCCCCCATATTCTCTTCCTACTTCAGGCATTATTCCATGGGATCTTTCTCTACCATCTCTTTACTTTCCTTGTCTCATTCCATCAGGGAAATACATTGAGTGCTGCTGCTGCACTGGGCCCTATGGAGCACATCCCACTGCCAGAGAGATATCCTGGGATGCCGAGTCCCTTTTCCCAGTGCAGCAGCCAGGCATGCACAGGTGGAGCATGGCTGTTGTGAGAGGGCAATTAATTAGGGCACACAACTCTGTGAGGGCAGAGGGCCAGAGCAGGTGTGGTACAAGGGGTAGCTAGGGAAGGTTCAGGACCACTGTATAACTGATGACCCTACAGTGTAGATGTGGTGTCATGGCAGCTTCAGAGGAACATGAGAGGGGTAGGGAGATTAGAGAGTAGAACAGAGCTGGTCCACCCAGAAGATGGGGAATGGAGAACAGGCTTCCAAGAAAACCCCACTTTGCTTGGCCCCCTTCCAAGTGACACAGCCAAGGAACAGGGAGCCTTACCCAGGCCCTGAGCCTGGGGTTTGGGAAGAAGCAGCTGGTGCTGTAGGGAATGATAGGGAAATGGAGTTGGCCACAGAGCAGAGCTGCAGTTCTGCAAGTAAGGGGACCAGGGAAGTAGAGCAGAGCGGAACTCACTGGAGACAGGTCTGTGGGCTGGAGAGGGTGGCCACAGGGAGTGGTTGGAAGTGTGTAGCGCAGGGCAGAGCAGCGCTGGGCTGGGGCATTGTGTCCACAGGGGCCCGCCCCTCTCCTGAACACACTTCATCTCGTGGTGTTAGGAGCAACACGAAGGTGCACACAATAGATACCCAAAGGGATACATTTTTCTGATAAAAGTTATATCTCCATTTAGTGAGTACAAAATAGGTACTATTTATAACACTAGTAATTTTTTTTACTTTTCAAAACAGCTATGTAGATATCACATTAAAAGGCACAGGAATATGCTAGCAACTCCTATCTTTGTAAAATAGGGATCGGAGCTACACATACCGGGCATGCAGAGAGATAAGATGTCCTTGTCGTTACAGGACTTGGGAATTCAGCCTGAGTTCCTGCACCTGTGAAGGTATAATCCTGGGTGCAGGCACAGAGACTTTCAAGTCCTTGGGCAGTGGCTTCATCCCTGGGCAGCTGCCCTTCTCCCCGGGGCACCGGGAACTCTCTTCCCACGCTAAGGAGGAGAAATGAAGACGTCGGCCAGATCCACCCAAAATGCCCCACCTGCACAGTGACACAGAAAGCTCTTAGCACACAGAGAAGGGACTGCCCTTCTTTTTCTTTAAAACCTTTGAATGCATGTAAGAGCTTTAGTTTCTTTGCAGAAGCACTTGAGTTCTGCATAGTCATAAAGCTACAAAAGTAACTGATTTTTGAAAAGTGCTAATCAAAATTCCATGCTAATGAGAACTTTTGTTTTTAATTTCCAGCTACCGATAGTCTCTATAAACTTTCTCTGCAAACCCTCAATGCAGACATTTTCTTAAAACAACGCCAGACCTCGCCAACGCCTGCCTCTCCGTCTCCTCCCGTGGCCCCCTGCCCGTTCGCGTCCCGGGGCAGCTACAGCAGCATCGTCAACAGCTCCAGCAGGTAGACTTTCTGCTCCCACCTGCTCCCAGGCAGAGCTCTGTAACCTGATTATCACTCCTTATAAGCAGAAACACTCAATGGCCACAGACTACTGTCCTGTGTCACATGTGACAGCTGCCATTTTGTGGTTGTTCGGCCCCCTTTCCTGCTACTGTATTCTTTCCTGACCCCAGCAGTGATCCCCATTCCTGTTCCAATCCATTTGTCCTTGTCACCTGTGAGTTAGGAAATGCATCATTTAACTTACTAGAATTATGTTCCAGTTATTAAGCCCTAAACCAGCAGTGCTCAACCTGTGGGTCGTAACCCCTTTGTAACAATGAAAATACATCCTGCACATCAGATATTTACATTACGATTCATAACAGTAGCAAAATTACAGTTATGAAGTAGCAACGAAAATAATTTTATGTATTAAAGGGTCGTGGCATTAGGAAGGTTGCCCTAAACTAAAAGGAAGACCTAAAGGAGATGTCCTGTGAGTTGGGAACGTGGGTTTTTGTGGCATCTATTTTGACATGAGGGCCTTTTGGCTTAGAACTTAGAAGGACCTAGTCCATTCTCTGTTGCTGCTGGGTGAGGTGTGGCAGTAGGTGATGTGTGCACAGGAAGGGGCCTCCTGACCATGGGCTATGCTCTTCTCCAAGGGCATAGAGCCACCCTTGGTCTTCCTGCCACGGAAGGATTGTTATGATCACAGGTGGCGTTCTCACTGTGCACCAGCACTGTCTCAGGTGTGTGGGCTTCAGCCCACCTCATCCCCCCTGCAGGCAAAGATTAGGTCCACCATCCTGAAGAGGCAGTAGCCGCTTGACACTGCAAGGGGCCAGCCTGCTTAGGGCCCTCACCACAGTGAACACATTGTCCTGTCCTGACAGGAGACTTCCCGAGAGTCGGACCCCATCCTGTGCGTTGGCATCTGCCAGCAGGTGCACGTTCCCACTGTGTCCCCCCTACCAAGTGACTCCCTCTCCAGCCTCTCTCTGCCATGCAGTCTCTCCCTTTCCCAGTTTCTAAATTATGACCCCTGCCCTGGTCTCTTCCATAGTGACCTTTTATATTCATCTGGTTAAGCAGTCCGTGGCCCTGCGTTATTTTTTTACAAGGCTGCTGTGCTCTGTGAACTGCCTTGGGCTGTTTACAGAGCCCTATCCCAAAACTCAGGCCTGGCCACAGTGAGGTGGGCACAGGTCTCTGTCCTGCTGGCCCCATACCACCCTGAAACAGGTGCCCCAGCCCTCCACAGTGGGCCTGCTCATGGGGATTGTGTTCTCTCCTGTTCCTTCTTTAAGTGACCCTAAAACAAAGCAGTCAAATGGAAGCAAACACAAGCTGACAAAAGCAGCCTCTCTCCCCGGCAAGAACGGCAACCCCACTTTTGCAGCCGTCACAGCTGGTTACGACAAGAGCCCAGGTGAGTACCTTAGCTTCGAAGCTGTGTCACATCTGGGTATCAGGCATAGTGGAATGACCTTTGTCCTGATAGGATTGTGATTGATTCAGAGTCCATTGTTACAGGTGGGAATGGCTTTGCTAAAGTTTCTTCAAACAAAACAGATTTTTCCAGCAGTCTTGGCATCTCACATGCTCCTGTTGACAGCGATGGCTCAGACAGGTACAGTAGACCATTCCTAACAATAGAAAGATAGGTTTCTCAAGTCAGGTTAGCATCTTCTATCCAATTGGTTTCAGGCATTTTTCCATCATTCTCAAGTGGGCATGGATCATCAGAAGTGGTCAGACGCCGGATAGAGGCAGGAAGCTGGTTGCTGTGCTTCCCCTGGTAGCTTCCCAGGCAGAGGGGAAGGAGTCACCACCACACACACATACACGCATATTAAATCTGTTCTCATTCTTCTTTGTTATCACGGGCTGTGGTAAGAAAGAATGTGATCTGATCATTAGAAACAGAAGAGCAAAAATATATTTGGAAGGAAGAATTTACTTCCAAATGGCTTTGCCGTTTTCTCAGCCCAGAACAACAGCTTGCTGTTTATGCAGTGGGCAGGGTGGCATCCGGCTGTTGCCCCACTGGTTTTCCAGATAACAACAAAAGAGCCTGTGAGTAAAGCAGAGCACCAGTTTGTGTACCTCCCACCAATAGGAAATGAGTCCTAGATTTGAAATTATGTCTTAATGCTGCCATTGCCAAAGAGTGAACATAAGGGAAAAATACCTGTTTTCTCTACACAACCATTGTTTTAAACCAGTGATAGGGTTTACCAAGATCCCTGGTAAATAGGCATTTTGCAGTTCTCCCTTTTGTCTTTGTTTTTAATATTTGAGTACCCTAGTTGAAGCAGGTCTTCTGTTTATGACGCTGTACATAAGGATTCGTTTTCTCTAACCATTGTACACTTTTGTGTTGCATTTTCCTCTTGTAACTTTTAGCTCGGGTTTGTGGAGTCCCGTCAGCAACCCAAGCAGCCCTGACTTCACACCCCTCAATTCGTTCTCGGCTTTTGGAAATTCTTTTAATCTAACTGGTGGTGAGTGTTTAACACTAGACCTATAACTCATAAGCCTGTGGGCAGAGAAGGAAGGAAGAGAAGGTGTGGTTTTGTCTGTGGAGAAACATGACTTGGTGCCCCGCATGGAAGGAGGCCTCCCTGGGAAGAGCCTCTGCCGCCACCTCCCTCTCCCGCCGCCTGCACCCCACATACCATCCCAAAGGGCAGTGGAACAGGCTCCACACTATAGGAGTACCGATTGGTTTGGGTTCCACAGCACATATTTAAGGCTTTGGGAAAGGATTCTGGGCTGAAATACGACCCCTGGGAATGCAGGGCTCCTCCTTATTTCTTACTACACAAAATTAGAGGCAGTCATATGAGTTTTGCATTAGCTATGCATTAGCCATAATGTTGGGGGGGGCTGCATTTTGAAGTCATCTTTGATAAGTATGAATGAAGTGCTCAGATCATGTGTTGTGTGCTTGGATTCTGGGACATCTCTGCTCCCGCTTCCCTGTGTGGTGGGGCTGGTGAAAACAAGGGAGCAGTGGTAGGATATGTCCACTGATTATAATCCCACCTTGGCCAAGTGATTTTGGCAAAATAAAACATGAACTTGATGACTGTTTCTGTATTTCAGAAGTTTTCAGCAAACTCGGGTTATCTCGATCCTGCAATCAGGCCTCCCAGAGAAGCTGGAACGAGTTTAATAGTGGCCCTTCATACCTTTGGGACTCCCCAGCGACAGATCCCAGCCCTTCATGGCCAGCCAGTTCCGGCTCCCCAACCCACACAGCCACAGTGAGTACTTGGGGCAAGGCCTGGCCCATTCACTCATCATAACCGCCATCACTGTCACTTGGGTGGCACTGATGTGGTAATTAACAACAGAATGCAGTGTGAAAGGAACGGGTTAGTACTTCATTATCTCCACTGACCTTTCTTCATATTCTGCCAGAATGACTCATCAGTGTCCTTCAGAGCCATGACAGCCAGGAAATTTTAGGAAGAACAACTGAGCAGTTGTGGGTTGATCCCTGGATTCCTTCCTAGTAGATCATGGTCATTTTCTGCTTCTCCCAACCTATAAATAGGCCGCAAGTATGGCCATGAGCCGTAGGTTCAAATGATAGCTGAGCACAGCCTTCACTGACCGCTTGCCCCTAGAAGCAAGCGGGGAAGTTGCATTTATTTTTTTTCTGAGAAGCATCTGTCTCGTAGCTTGAGATTTTCTACTGTGCATTTATTTGCTTTTCGTTAATGTTTTCTGCAAAGAATATGCTCCCAAACAAAGAGTGTGACCTTTTTTCTTTTTTTTTTTTTTTTTTTTGATATAGTATCACTATATCACCCTCAGTAGAATCCTGTGTCATCACAGCTCACAGCAACCTCAAACTCTTGGGCTTAAGTGATTCTCTTGCCTCAGCCTCCCAAGTAGCTGGGACTACAGGCACCCGCCACAATGCCCGGCTGTTTTTTTGTTGCAGTTGTCATTGTTTAGCAGGCCTGGGCTGAGTTCGAGCCCGTTAGCCTTGGTACATGTGCCCAGCGCTGTAACCACTGTGCTACAAGCACCGAACCAACCTCATAGATTTTTAACTTTCATAGATTCCAAAGTTTATCTTCATTTCTAGTTATTCTGGCTTCTTTTTTGAAACCACCTTAACCATTCTTTAAAACAAGTCAGCAAACTTTATAAAGAGTCAGATAGTAAATATTTCCAGCTTTGCAGGCCATGCTGTTTTCTATTGTAGCTCGTCAGCTCTGCCATTGCGATGTAGACGTCACCATAGATAGGACATTAACAACTGGGTAAAGCTTTTATTTTCAGAAGCAGGCAGGACTGGATCTGGTCCACTGGCTGTCGTTTGACAACCCTTGTTTAGAGCCATCCCAGACTCTGGAGTAGTAATGGAGAGAGAACATTTGTTGTAAATAAGGTGAAGGAAATCTCTGGCTCTGGCTCATCCCATCTTTTGCAGAGCCTCACCCCCCTCACCATCTGTCTGTCATCCTCCCTGGTGCTCAGTGCTGGTTGTTTTTCTGTTTGTCACAGTCAATCCTGGGCAACACCAGCGGCTTATGGTCCACCACTCCATTCAGCAGCTCAATTTGGTCCAGCAACCTTAACAGTGGCCTCCCCTTCTCCAGTCCAGCAAACTCGCTGGCAAGTATTGGCCTTGCAGGCACAGAAAACTCCACCACTCCTCACGCTCCTTCCACCTCCAGTCCTGCCAGTGACTTGGGACAGACCTACAACCCATGGCGGATATGGAGCCCCACCATCGGGAGAAGAAGCTCCGACCCTTGGTCTAATTCGCACTTCCCTCATGAGAATTAAAATTAGGCAAAAAGAAGAAAAAAATATATATATATAAATATATAGTGGGGGCCCCTCATCTAGATCATGATATGCCAGTGTCTGAGACATCGTTTCCAGCTCTCACTGCTGCAGCTCCCCACTCCCCACCTCCTCTTATTTGCAACACAGACTCAAGCAGGGCAGGCTCAGACCACTCGCTTCTTTCAGATCTTTCTTGCAATTATGGTAATTTGAGATTTCCTGTTGTGCTTTTAGAGAAAAATCTGGATTCAGCCACAAACTCTTAAGAATATCTGTACATCTGAGAACCTTACCTGTTACCACGTTTTCACCACCTGTCTTCCTCCATGCTTTATTTATCTGTATGAACACAGATTTGACATTACAGCTAAGGAAATAATTTGAGTTGATTCAAAAGTCCTGGCATGTGACAATTTTATTAAATTACCAAGTTTGGTTTTTAATAATTTCTCAATATTATGCGCCAAGAACTAATTTTAAAACTGTATGAGGACTTTGTGCTGAAAATACAGAGTATTTTTTTAAAGTAAGGCTGTCTTGGTTTAAAAGCAGATTACAGAAATGTAAGTGAACTTAAGAACAGTGAATGAATGTAGAAACATTCAGTTGAGACCATATGCATTTTCTGTGCTGTTTGTACTTGAGGTATGTAACATTTGTATACCTGAATTTATTTTAAAGATGAACCGAAATGCACATAGCCAAGTCTTGAGAACAAGATTGAATGTGTATTTCTTAAAAATACAACTTTGTGTTGTACTTTGAAATAAATGATGCTTTTTTCAAAAGCCTTGAATTGTTTTGTTTTGTTTTTTCACAGACAAGGTACATTTATTTGGGTTTTCTCCCATCAGGGTAAACCATCCTATCCTTGCCTCACTCTAGGAAGTTGGCAGATAAAGATGGTGTTGGCTTTCTCACGGCTGGGGTTCTCTGCATTTCCTTGGTGATCACAGAGGGTCCTTGATAGAAAATTACTTGGAAGCCTGTTTGGATTCATTTGGTGATAGTTTTCCTTCTGCCACTGTCCTAAATCAAAAGTTTCCCAAAAAGCCACCATTGCTAACATTGCTGATGCCTGGGCACCTAACCAAAACCTCGGCATTATGTTGGGTTATCTCCATTTGATACTTGAACTCAGCCTCTGAGAGGTTGGTGATGTTGTCCCTAGCTGGTAAGTGTTCACTGGGAGGCCCTGATGCAGGCTCTGCAGATCTGCACAGTCACTGCTATGCTGGATTCCCTCTGGTCACAGTCACCATTCTCTCGAAGGGCTCTATCCGGCCCACCACTGCATGTTCTGAGATTGGGCAACCTCAGTCTAAGGAAGTTGGAAGGTGAGGGGAAGACACAGGGAAGAAGAGGGGGGAAGCAGGGCCTGGAGGGAGAAGCAGCAGGAACCTGAGAGGTGACCCCGAGTGAGGCCTTGACATCTCCACAGTATACTGCCACCTGGCCTGTGGCATGGGGGCCCAGGAGGCATTGGAAACAGCTGTTTACCCACTGGAACTGAAATGCTGAAGCAACTTACCCACCAATCCCTGGAAGGCAGGCTGGAGAGAGGGTAACCAGTGTGAAGTTTTGGGGTGGAGCCACAGGTAGACAGTGACACAGAGTGCCGCTTAGACACACCAGGTGGAGCAACTGGAAGGCTTGACCGAGTCTGTAAAGTGTGGAAGTAAAGTTAACTCATCATCTTAAACTTAGTTTTTCCTTTTAAATAGAAACGCATTCACCCTTTTCCAACTTTAAGAGTCCCACAAGTGCTCCATGAAAAGACTGGCTTAGTTGAAATGTGGTATAGTATGCATTTTATTCTGACTTTTTCTCTGCTTTATACCAAAATTCAGTAGAACAAGCCATGTAGATTTTACAAGCTATGATTTGTCACTCAGGGACACCAGATTTCCTATACAACCAGAGCCCTGGTTAATGGGGCTGGTGACAGGCCTTGTACAGCCTGGTGAGCAGGAGTCTCCTGTGTGCACTTGCAAAATCAGGACAAATTTAAGCTGTGGCTTTGTCTTTGTACACAGCCTGGACAGCAGAGTGAGATCCTGCTCCCTGGGACACACTTCACCTCGCCTCCAGCCAAATCTCACTCATGCCTCAGAACTCAACTTCGATGTTCCCTCCTGCAGGAAGCCCACCAGACTGGCACCTATCAGGTCAGGAGCCTCTCTGGGCCCCCAGAGCCTAGTGGGCTACCACCAGGCCAATGGCGATCACTCTGGATCTGTGTTCCCCATAACATACCACCTTCAGAACAAGCACAGGAATGAGATAGGACAGGTGACTTATTAAAGAAAGAGGTGTGTTCTGTGGTCTTAGAACCAAGGAGAAGGGAATAGGGATCCAGGTTGGTATTAGCATTTGAAAAAACTTCCGAAGGGGCGGCGCCTTTGGCTCAGTGAGTAGGGTGCTGGCCCCATATACCAAGGGTGGCAGGTTCAAACCCAGCCCCGGCCAAACTGCAACAAAAAATAGCTGGGCGTTGTGGTGGGCACCTGTAGTCCCAGCTACTCGGGAAGCTGAGGCAAGAGAATCACCTAAGCCCAAGAGCTGGAGGTTGCTGTGAGCTATGACACTACAGCACTCTACCGAGGGCAACAAACTGAGATTCTGTCTCTAAAAAAAAGAAAAAGAAAAAAACTTCCAAAGAATTATAGCTCACTAACTAGCCAAGGCCACCCTTAGAGGTGATAGGAGGTGTGCAAACAGGTATCCGGAACAGCTTCCCTCAGCCCCTCTCCTTCACACAGAGAGGCTGGGCAGAGGCTGGTCCTACCTCCAGGCCTCTGCCTATTGCCCCCACCCCTGGCTATTCTACCAGCCTCAAATTCCCCCCCTCTGACTCAGAAGGCTGCCCAGGGGGCACTGGAGTAGGGGCTATTCCCACAGCTTTGGCCACGATCTCCTGGGGTCCAGAGAACCCAGTGGAGCCTTGGGCTGTGCACTCTGTGAGAAAGCTCAGAGCACAGGAAAGCCTCCAAAGGCATCACATGGACTCAGCCAAGGCTGAGCAGGAGCCACACAAGGCCACTGGCAGGCTGGCATTTGTTCAGAGCCCTCTGCATACCCAGTCCAGGTGCTCCCACCTTGGTCGGATCAGAGACCCAGAGATCGTGCACTCCCTTCCCCCACCTCATCCCACTGCCCTGGCATGGCACAGTAGCAGGAGCCTCCCTGGCTCTGGAATCACATGCTCCCCACCCAGCAAAGGCCTTGAAGAAGGGTGTAGAGCCTTGGGTTTTTCTTCTTGTCAGTGTCAAGCAGTGCAGCCATCCAGAGAAGCAGCAGAGATGGGAGGGGCACAGAGCCAGGGGTGAGGAAGGCGAGGGGAAGGCTGGTACCAGAGGGAGGGCCCAGGATGCAGTCACCCTGGGGTCTGGAGCCCCGTGCTCCCCTTCTGCTCTGTGGGGAGCCCAGCCCCCCCTCAGCTGGCCACACTTCCCCCATTTCAGGCAGATAGTGCCAGAAAGGGGGGGTGGGCCCTGGAGCAGAGAAGCTGGCTCTTAACTGCCTAAGGTCAGGGCAGCCGAGACACCAGCAGACACAGGAATGGGGCAGGCAAGGAATGACAGACACAGAGGAGGAGCCAGACCCAGGGAGAGGGTCACACCGAGAGCCACAGATAAGATGGGAGAAAGCTTAAGCGACCAAGAGAACGTGAAATAACAGAGCCACAAACGCGGGGCAAAGATTGCTGAGAGGGTGGGAGACAAGAGACAGAGTAAGGAAGAAAGGCCAAGACAGACAAGAGACACAGTGCTGGATCCCCAAAACACACCCCCAGCCCTACCCCCACCACCTCATGAATGCCAGTAGGCTCACTAACTGTGGGTCCCACCCCGCAGCAGGGCTTCGCTCCCAGCCACTGATTCCCAGCGAGTCCCATGTAAACCACCTCAGCCCCTGCAGCCCCCAAGCACCTCTGTGGTAGTGGGAGCCCCTGGCACTTCCATGAAGGTGGCATCTAGCCCCTAACCTACAGCCCACGGCTTAACAGGGCCTAACATACTTCCCCACACACCCCAGCTTGATGTTTGCCAAGGAACATGGACCATGGGCTAGCCCAGGGGAGGTCCCCAGGGTGCAAAGAGTCCCCACCACTAACTAGCAAGAGCACAGAGAGCGGGAAGACCCTCTGGTCCAGTCACTGGGGAACCATGGGGCAGGCCTGGCTGGCCAAAGCTAGAGCCACCTACTCCCATACCCCGTGCAGAGGAAGGGAAAGGGCTTTCTCTCCTTATATCCCAGGACCCTCCCCTGCTCAAACACCTTTTATGACTCCCCATTGACTTTCAGATTTTCTAACTCATCCTGGATTTACTCCCTTTCCAGCCAACCCATGGGAAGGAACTGAGGCACAAAAAGAGTAAGTAACTTGCCCGCAAGGAAAATTAGGCCTTATCTGTATGAGTTTCCCTCCAATGTGAGTTTCCCTAATGGATGTTAGTAAAATGGCATGAAAAGCATTCCAGGGAGAAGCAACAGTAAATGCAAAAGCTGAGAGGCTAAAGAGTCAACAAATCCTGGAAGAGGGTGAAGGGATTTGGTCAGAGCTGCAAGTGTCCAGAAGTGAACGTACAATTCAGGGGACAGGATTGAGGATCTGGAGACCAGGGAGGAGCCTGGGGCCTGTGTCCGAGGTAAGGCAGGTGAGGGTGGAGATGGAGCTCTGAGCAGGCCTTGGCTTGGGGAACAGTGCCACCTCGTGAGACTTTGCATGGAACTGCATCACCCTCTTTCATTGGTTCATTCACCAGACATTTATGAGCCTGTTAGTTGCCGCAGTATTTGACAACCAGAGGATCATTTTCTTTTTCTTTTTTTGATACAGAGTCTCACTGTGTCACCTTCAGTAGAGTGCCACAGCGTCACAGCTCACAGCAACCTCAAACTTTTGGGCTCAAGCGACTCTCTTGCCTCAGCCTCCCAAGTAGCTGGGACTACAGGTGCCCACCGTGATGCCCAGCTATTTTTTGTTGCAGTTGTCATTGTTTAGCTGGCCCATGTTGGTTTGAACTCACCAACCTCGGTGTATGTGGCTAGTGCCATAACCACTGTGCTACAGGCACCGAGCCCAGAGGATCATTTTTTAATAGCTCCTTCCTATAAAATAAAATTATATTCAGCACTAATCATTAAGTGAAACAAATAATAATGATGACCACTTAAGAAAGGAAAGTCACAATGTACTTACTGTCTGTATTAATATTTTATGTAAGTCATTGTTCAGTAGTAACTAACAAGTGAATTCTAATAAAACTGAAAAATCTGCAAACAGCACAATTTAAGAAGCCTCTAAACTGTACCACTGATGTAATATTTTTCTTAATTTTCAAACAATTAAAATAATGTTTGCATGTTAGTATTATTCAAATTCAGTAAGATAGTTCGTGTACAAACCAATTCATGCATTTACCAACACAAATATATGTCATGGTTTACAAGGCATCTCTGTTATAAATTTTAAACACAACACATCTCCAAGTAGTCACACAGAATGACAAAGTTGAAGTAACTCCAGTTGCACGTCTTCAGCTTTACAATCACTGCCCCCTCATCATCTGTTCTGAGTGTAAACACAGGAAGCTATGCTCTCGTGCACTTAGAAACTCTCAAACATTTCCAAGCCTCTGCAAACCTGCTCTCGAAACCACTGCACGCAACTAAATCTGTGAGTGTCTGGGGCTGGCTGTGTAACTGGGGTTCTCTAAGTGAACTTCCGTGTAGAATACAAAGGTCATTAATGGTAAGTAATAAAATATGTTCACTTAAGTGTACAAATAAATTATTAAACTCATAAATAGTAAAGTCTAGTAAGTAGAATAGGTCCGTATCTGAGTTAATAGTATTGTCACAGCATCAATTCCTGGTTTGAAAATGTTCACATATCACCAAGGCTCTGAGGTTCCTCTCTGCCATTACCTACCTGGGCCTCTGCTTTTGTCCCACACCCATAGGCCCATAAAATGGCAAAAGGTGCCCCAGATCTCCTGGCTTCACACCACAAATCAAAAGCAAGAAAATACTTTCTAGACGCCCCAGCAATTCTTGCCTCTGGACAAGCAGGTTCCACCCTCTCCCTGAGCCCATCACTTTGCCAAGAACTCCAGGCACTGGCTGGGGGGCTGAGGGTGCAGCCAGACTCAGCTGAGGAAAGGTGTGGGGTATGCACACTCAGAAATGAAACACAGCACCCTGGCTCCATGTCACCACACCTGTTGGGTTCTGGGCTTCAACACCCCAATTTCCCATGTGGGCAAACTGAGGCAGCAAGACTTAAGGATGTTCTTCTGAGTGGAACGGAGCTAGCAATTGGGACACCAGGTGGTGAAGAACCCAGTGGGGTGCGGGCTGTGGAATGAGGCAGTTGTTAAAATCTCCTCAGGTGACCAGTGGGCGTCCAGCGAGGGCAGTGCCCATCTCATGCAATCCATGCAAGCCCAGGGTCCCTTGGCCCCCACACCCACCCAGCCTCAGCTGCCCCACTCTACCTAAGCCCTTCACTCACATGAAGATGCTCCTAGGGCACAGAAATAGGAAAACCAACCCCATCTTCCCAGAGGTCACTTCCAAGCACTTCTTATAACCCGCCCCCTTTCCTGGCTTCTCCCCTCACCCCAGAAAAGATGAAGGCACACAAACAAGAGAAGCTGAATTTATTCCAAGGATGTACTTCTTGCCATCTGAGGATTCCCAGGTCTCCCCCTTCAGCCCGGCCCTCTCAGGGCCTTCCATTGTTCCCCAGAGGACAGGGGACAGGCAGGGAATGAGGCCTCAGACGCAACAGCCACAGCCCAGTTGGTAGGAGAAGCACTGAGCTGACCCCTCCTAACTCAAGGCCTAGGATGGGGCTGAGGACAGAAGATGAAAAGCAGGAGTGGGGTCCACAGTCTCTGAGCAGCCAGGGCTCAGCCACATGCAGCCTCAGCTCCCTGCGCACACCCCGGGGGGCCCTCGGCCTTGCTCGCCAAGCTGTAGTAACAGGCCCGCATGCGCTGCTCCACGGTCTGGAAGTCTGGACGATCCTCCCACCTGTGGGGGGTAGATCCAGCCATTGACCACACCCCAGAACCCGACTATAGCAGGATGGTGGGCGAGCGTGGGACCACCGTTGGGGCGGTGGAACGCTTGGCGTGAGCACACTGGGACTGGGTGTTGCTGTTGACGTACAGGATGCTGGGATAACCAGGGAGTGAGTTCTGACCACTGAGGACTTAGGGAATGGAATTGATTGGGTTTCAAAGTGGCTGCTATCAACCACAGGGAATGGATACTGAATGCTGAAGCAATGAGTGTGTGCCCAGGGCCGGGGTACTTATGTGCTCAACAGAGGCTTAGATGGGTGTGAGTACGTGGCCCGTGATCAAAGAGAAGGTTGAAGTACTGTGGGTGGGAGGGTTTTGCCAGTGGAGAGCTGGAGTGTTAATGGTGCTCTGTATAGGCCATCCCCATGCTGAGCTAGGGTGTTGGTGCACTGAGTGTTTCCTGGTAGAGGCTGGATGAATGATAGAGGTTGGAGAAGGGTGGGCGGATCAATTAGAGTGTTTCGGCCTCCATTTCCTAAGCATTGGCCAGTCGGGTACCAAACACGGAAACATCCACCCATTCCATGGTCAGTGAGGACATCAGCTTATTTGGGGATGTGTTGCCTGGCATCTAATGGGAAGCTGAGATGAATGATGGGGTTAGGAGTTGGGATGTTCATGTGTGAGGCTTCAACCAGAGGAAGGGTACTGACATATCGAGTACTGACATACCCCAGTGTTGGCTTATCTGGGAATTAGGCATAGAGTGCGGACTGTGGGGCCCTGCAGTGTCCGATACTGGAGAATTATCCGACGCCCGGAGCACTGGTGTCATACGTTGGGCAGAGTATGGACTTAACTGAGAACTGCAGGGTCCTTGTGCTGAGAGTTCACTGGTGGGGCTGAGGTTTTAGACACTGGAGCATGTCCATAGGCAAGAGGGCAGGGTGTTTCCCACTGGGGCGGCGTGGGGCCAGCATGTTCACAGGTGAACTCAAGAGGAGGAAACTAAGGGTACTACAGGCTGGAAAGCCATGAGCTGGATGAGGGTCTCCGGGTGGGATGACATTGGGTAGAGCTACGTTTTTATACCCACTGATCAGGCATCAGGACCTCCTGCTCCACGCCCAGAGGTTGTTCAGCCAGGTCCCCTCCCACTTGGGACTCACTTGTAGGTCCAGCAGTCACTCATGAGTGAGTACAATTCAGGCGGACACTCCGATGGGCACTCCATCCTCTTGCCTTGCTCGATGAAGTTCATGACCTCAGGACCCTTCATCTTCTGCTCAGGGCAGGGCCAAGGCAAATGTGAGTAACCAGGGGCCTCCCTCCTGCATCGCCCCACCCAACACCTGCCCACTTCTGCCACCTGCCTTGTAAGGCTTCTGGCCATAGGACAAGGCCTCCCACATGGTGACCCCGTAGCTCCAGACATCACTGCGGCTGGAGAACTTGCGGAAGTTGATGCACTCGGGCGCGTACCACTTGAGCGGCCACTTCCCTGCTGAGCGGGCCTGAGGAAGAGGAGATGCTGCTGGGGTGGGACTCAGGGACCCACCACCCACCCACCCATCCCCCTGGGCACCACTGGGCCAGAGCTCACAGTATAGTAGCTGTCGTCAGCACCCAGAGCCTTGGAGAGGCCGAAGTCGCTGATCTTGGCATAGTGCCGGTTGACCAGCAGGACATTGCGGGCAGCCAGATCACGGTGCACAAAGTTCTTCTCCTCTAGGTACTTCATCCCCATGGACACCTGGTGCAGCAGCTCAGCCACATTGCTGACGGGGATCTCCTCCCTGGGGCACAGAGCAAGGGGGCAGCTGGGAGAAGACAGCCCAGGGTCCTAGGGAGCAAAGCCCTCTTCTCCGCCCCAGCTGAGCACAGGCCAGATCACCACGTGCTCAACAGATACCTTCCAAGCACCTGCAATGTGCTGGGTGTGGCACTAGGGACAGCTGTGAACAAAGCAGGCAAAAGCCTGCCTCATCCAGTCTTGAGACTGTAAGTAGCACGTCAGGCTATCAAACCCTGCCTACGCCCTTGATTGTCTTCAGGTGTCCTGGGCTCCTCAAAGATAACACAGCCTGACCATGCACACGCATAGGCACAGCCCAGCTCCCCCATCCTGTCTTCTCCAGTAGTTCCAGCCACAGTGCTGCCCTCTTTCCCTCACATCCAAATATGCCAGCAAAGCCTGGCAGCTCCGCCCTCAAATTCTCTCCAGAATACCCCATTTCATCCCACCTCTGCTTCTGCCACCCTGCCACTGCAGCCCCATCATCACTCACCTGGACTAGAGTGGTCAGCTCTGCCCGGTCCTCCCAGCCCTGCCCAGGTCTCCCAGCCCTGAGCCAGGTCCTGCCACTCCTCTGCTCACAGCTCCCAGGTTCCCCCTCAGGGTAAAAGTCCAAGTCCCCCTTCTTATACCTACAAGGCCCTGCACAACCTGCCCCACCTCAGCTCTCTGCCTACTGCCATGCCACACTGGGCAGGGGCCTCAGGGCCTTTGCACAGCTGTGCCCTCTGCCAGGAGTACTCTCCCCTAGAGCTGTGCCTGGTGGCCTCCCTCAGTTTGCTCCCCTGCTCACCACACCTCCCACCCTGGCATGGGTGGCTGCACTCATTTCCACAGCACCGTCTTCCAACATACTCCTGATTTTATCGTGATTATTTATTGCCTCTCATCTCCAGCTGAATACAGGGCAAGGATCTTATCTTTTATTTGCTGATAAATCCCAAGTGCTAGTAACAGTTCCTGTCACAGACAAAGTACCCAGTGAATTCCTGCCCAATGGCTGAATGCATGAGCCAGGGACACACTCCCTACACCTGAGGGTCTGTGCACCAGCCAGAGTGGGCATTAGCACTGTGAGCAAAAGTTCGTGTCTGTGAGGGGAAGAGTTTGGGGCACCAGGGAACGCAAATGAAACTGCAAACATTTTCAGTAAAGGGCCAAACAGCAAACGTTTCAGCTTTTGCAGGCCACATATGGTCTCTGGTCTCTGTCACATATTCTTCTTTGTTTTAGGTCCTGGGTTTTGTTTTTTTTTAAACACTTTAAAAATGTAAAACCATGCAATACAAAAACAACGCCATTTGCTGTCCCTGCGTTCCTGCGTTGGGGTCCAGACAATCAAAGATGGGCAGTTTCCTGTGGGGCCTAAGTTTGGCCCAGAGAGTCTGGGTGACAGTGATGGAGCGAATAGCTATAAAGTTCTCACTGTTCTAGCACTTTACAAGTGTGGACTCATTTAATCCCCAAGACCTCCCTGAGGTAGATCCTGCCATCTCCACTGTGGTATAAACAGGGATATTGAGTGTGGGCAGCTCCACCCGGTGGGTCTGAGTGTGAGTGTTGGTGTGTTCAGGGGGACGGGTGAGTGAGTCCATGAAGATGTAAAAATAAGTGCAAGCACACAGGGTGCAATGGGAACAAGCATGGGCACACTCCTGGGGATGCACGCCTATGTCTCCTGCCCTGAGGGTCCCCACCCAGCCCGTGGCCCAGCCCCCGAGGGGCTCACTTCTTGCCAACCAGGAACTTGTGCAGGGGCCCTCCACCTGCCATCTCCATGACCAGCATGAGGGCCTCAGCCTGGCAGACGCCGATGAGTCGCACGATGTACGGGTTGTCCAGCTGGTGCATGATCTGTGCCTCTCGCATCATCTCGTCCTTGTCCGTCTTCTCCGTGCCCTGCTTCAGCACCTTGATGGCCACATCGATCTGCTTCCTGTACCGGTGGAGGGCCCGAGAGGGAGGCGTATGAGTGAGCAGCCCCAGCCCTGCTCGGCCCCTGCTCCCACCCACCTGGCATCTCTCTTCCTCCCTAAGTTGTCTGGTGGACACTGGCTCCCTGCCCAGGTCAGGGCCAAGGAGCCCATTCCCTGGCTGCTAGGAGTGTCCTCTGAGGACAGCTTGCAGCCAAGTCCCTCAGCAAGAAACACCAGCACTGAAAAGAACCCCTCATTCAGAGTGTCTCCCTCTCCAGGGGCAGCCTATATCTTGGCTGGTGGGGGTGGGGCCAGGGGCCTCTCTGCAGCTCCCCAGGATAGGTGCCTGTGCTCAGCCAGCCTCTCCCCGGCCCAGGCCTCCATCTCTGGCTCCCTCTCAGATGTCCCGAGCTCTCTGGGGAATCCTCCAGTGTGTTTCCTACTCCTGCCCCACAGCCTGTGGCCCACTCTTCTGCCCTTCCCTCCCCGTGCAGCAGTGCACCCAGCACGCAGGGGCGGCCATACTTGCGCATGCGGTAGACGCCCTGGCGCACTGAGCCGAAGTTACCACAGCCAAGTTCAATGTCAGCTATGATGAGGTTCTCGCGCTTCAGGAAGAGTTTCTTGTCCTTGAGCTCCTCGGGGTCACTGTAGGGGCTCTCATACACACTCGTGTCCATGGGCATCGGCCGCTGTTTGTCTGAAGACGCTAGGCGTGCTGGGCACACACACAGCCACACACTCCCAGGTCAGGGGCAGGGAGAGGGCAGTGGGGTGGGGGGAAATGCTCAGCCCCTACAGGGTTTGTGCCCATACAAGTGTGTGCTCCCCAAGAGCATGCACAGCACATGTGTGCACACGCGTGTTCATGTGTGTATTGATGTACATGCACTTGTACACACTCCTGGTCATGGCTGTGGGTGCCCGGTGAAGCCATGAACGAGTGGACTCTAGAGGCAAGTGAGTTGGTATCCAAGTGTCATCACTAGCATGTGAGCTGTGGCATGCGTGTGTGTGCACATTCACACCTGCACACCTGTCGAGGCCTGCCCGTGTCTATGCTCATACCATGCAGACATGTTCACAATACCTCCACAGGCGAGCATCTGGGTGCACGTGTAACCAGGTGTGTTATCTGTGCACACACGTGGATAAGTGGAAAACATGAGCCCCCACAGCAGTGTTAGGATCATGGGCTCTGAAGCCTGTCTTCCCCGGGCTCAAATCCCACCACCAGCCCCGCCTGGCTGTGGGACCTCAGACAGCACTTCCCTGCCTCTCTCACCTGTGCAGAGAGAGTAGTTACCAACACCACTTCACGTGGCATGCGGGGAAGGTGCAAGGAGCTCACGCGGTGACCTTGGAACATGACTGGCACATTGCAGGAGCTCAACAAATGTGTGGTGCGCACAGGGAGCCCCAGGTGTGGGCAGCTGTATCCCCATCCTGGAACGCACTCATAGGGGCAGGCCAAGTCAGCCGCCACAGGACTGGTCCAACCCACGTCGTCCCCAGTGAAACCCCACAGCCCAGCCTGGCAGGAGCCCCACAAGCACCCCACACCTCCGCTAGCTCACCTGGTTCAGGTGTGTATCCGTCTGAGTTGAGGGTGTCGACCCGTCTCTGAGGCTAAAGGTCATAGGGTCAACAATAGTCCGCAATCTCGAGCTGGGGGCTCCCAGCCCGTCCCGTGGGATCCATGTTCTCTGAGGACTCCCCAGAGACAGGGCCGGGGGGACCCTCTTCCCTGTCATTGCACCTCACCCTCCATCCCAGCCTCCCCAGGGAGCCAAACCACCCAGCTTCACCCCAGCCCTCAGCTCTGCAGAGATGTGGACTCACGTGGGTAAAGGTGGAGGGGTGGGCTGGGAGCACGGGAGCAGCAGCCTCTGGAGACAGAAGGGGCAGTGAGCAGTGGGGCCTCAGCTGCAACCCCACCAGCCATCCTCCCACCCGCCTGCCACACACCTGAGGTGGCGCTGTTGTTGGGACAGGCCTCCTTCAGGCAGTAGATGAGCCCGTCAGCCTTCAGCTTCAGATACTCTACTAGCTGTGGGGAGCAGACAGCTGGCAGGGGCTTCCGTTCTCCCCAAGAGCCCCGTCTAATCACAGCATCTCCCCCAGAACAGGGTGAGTTGGTGACCTACCTGCCAAAGAGTGTCAAACTTGGTCCCCTCAGGAATGCAGTACTTGCCCGCCTTGTCCTGGCTGATGAGGTAGTGGTACACAGTCTTCCCGTAGATGAGGGACAGTGCGTATGTGCCCTGCTCCTTCCGGGGCCTCAGCCTAGAGCAGCAAGGCAGGGATGTCACCCCAGCAGCCACCTAGGGCCCTCCTACTGTGCCTCAGTTTCACACACACACACACACTTACACCAATGTGATCTGTACCCCAAAACCCCCATGGAAAGCCAGGCTTGGTGGCTTATGCCTGTAACCCTAGTACTCTGGGAGGCGAAGGCAGGTAGATGGCTTGAGCTTATGAATTAGAGACCAGCCTGAGCAAAAGCAAGACCCTGTCTCTAAAACTAGCCAGGCATTGTGGTGAGTGCTTGTAGTCCCAGCTACTTGGGAGGCTGAGGCAAGAGTTCCAAGATCACTTGGATCACTTGAGGCCAAGAGTTTGGGGTTGCTGTGAACTGTAATGACATAGCACTCTACTGAGGGTAACAAAATAAGACTGTCTCAAAAAAAGAAAGAAAGAACATGGAAAAGTGGCAAGGACTAGGGAAGCTGAGGCTAGGCTCTGCTCAACCTTCAGACAGCTGGTAATCAGCTAGTGGGTGAAGCAGGGTTGGGGGGGCACAGGCATGTTCACAGAGAGATGCACAGTTGTCCAAGGGCAGACAAGGGGCCTTTCACAGTGACATCCAGTCCAGTATGGTCAGACACTCAGTCACCCATGGCTGGAGGAGGCTCAGCCATGGGTCTTGGGGAACACCTGCCCACAAAGGAACACCTGGTCTGCCACAGTGGAATACCAGACACCTGCTATTCACTGGAGGACATAGTCATCCACAGGTCCCTTGGTCATCAAGGGATACATTTGGCCACACACATGGACAACCATGCAAGAATACTTAGCTATCTATGGCAGACACACAGCCTTTAACAGGTAGGCTTAAAGCCATTCTCTTGGGGAAAGAAAGTCATTTCTACCCAAAGACCCACACAGGAAAGCACAACTCCATGACTAGCTCACAGGGCACCTTTTCATCACAATAGACTGAGCAGTAATCATAATAGACTAAGCTTTGATAGAACGAGAACTTTGGTTACTGTGTGGCTGGAAATTTGTCAAAATAAATACAGAAATATTCCATGTCTACAATGGAAATTGAGCCCCTCCAAGCGGAGTAAGAACCTGTTCACCCATTCCTACCAGCCCCAAGTACACACAACAATTTAGTCAGATACCAGCACCCTTGCATTAAATCTCAAGTGAAACCAGTCAACATTTCCCACAGAACCATTTTTTTTTGAGTCACTAACATGAGGCTCCATTCCGGGGTTCAGTGTATATTTCCAGTGAAGGAGAGAGGGCAGCTGACCTCGAGGTCTCAGAGCTATGTGAGCTGGAAGTACTGACCACTGATCTCAGGGATTAATGGTTTACCAAGTGGGCACTCTCCAACATGCAAACTCTCAGACAGGACTTGGGCACTGTCCATGGATGTTCGTTCACTGGATAAATATCTACTGAGTCTCAACCACGGGCCAGGCACTATTCTGAGGGCAGGGATAGGATAATGAGACAGATGTGGGCCCACCTTGCAATTAGGCCCTTCCTTTGGCCAAAGGAACAGGGAAATACCTCCAGAGTGAGAGGCACAGGGTCAACTGCGACCATCCCATTCATTCCTCAACAGCATGTTCCCCAAAGAACAGCACAATGAAGGGTGGTATAGTTCCCAGGCTATTCCACAACAATCTGGGGATATATAGAGATATAGTAAATCAGGGCAGTGGGGAGGGGGGGTGATGAGGGAGCACCAAAGGGTAAGGAAGAGAATCTCACAACAAAACAGGAAACACAAATATCCCACAGATAGAAAATCACTTCCCTCACTACGCTGGTGGGCTAGCCTGGAGGATATGATCTCTAGTGACTAGTTGTCATGTGAAAATATCTTTTATATCACAACCTTAAGTTTTAAACTGGCAACAGAAACTCAACACCAAGCTTAGGAACCCTGTGACCACCACCACGTGAGTGCGCCCAGGCTAGCCTGCTGGGTGACAGTGGCACTGGAGCCAGTTCATCCTCATCACATTGAGCCAACAGCCAGGCATGTGAGTGTGGCCATCCCAACCTATTCAGTTCCAGCCCAGCTAACCCAAGCCAGAAGAACTGTGCAGCTGGCTGACAGAATGATGAGAATTAATAAACTGTTGTTTTGAGCCAGTAATTTTTAGTGCAGTTTATTACACAGCAAAAGCCAACTGAAATGCAAAGGTTTCCTCTTAGAGAAAAAAGCCCTAACTTAAGTTGTTCAAAAGTTGTCCTTGCAGCTGGGCATCACCTGCAACATGCATTCAGGAGTTCCCTCAGAAGCCTTAGAAACTTCACTCCACTTTACAGAGTAAATCTGTAAGGTAGGGTGAAAAAGTTATTTTATCAGCCGACAACAGAACCTTGGGGAGGGAAATGCATCTGTGGGAGACCTTAGCAATTGTGTAGGCCTCACGTGGGTGGAGAAATCAAGGGAAGTGGTCTTCTCCTCCAAGTGGGCTAGGGGAGAAAGGTGATACTGAGGATTCCACTAGGCAGGGTGTCAGGCCAGGAAGCTCTCAGGGGACAGAAGGTACCAGGAACTGTTCCTGCAGATTTTTTAGGGGAGAATATTGGACCTCTGAGGTCATGGGAGAAAGGCAAGCACGAAGCTTCTCTATAACTGAAGGCCAGAGCAACCTCAGCTGACATCTGGGTGACATCTGTTACACAAAAGGACCTGTGTCCAAGCCAGAGAGCAGCAGACCCAGCAAGACTTTCAAACACCCAGAGAGTTTTTAAAATAGTTTTAGAGATTCTTTCACAATAATAAACTCACAAACACACACATTCACCCACATATAATAAGAGCAAACTGAGTCACAGTAGTAGAGGGCAAAAATAAAGAAAATGAAAAAAAGAGCTAACACTGAATACATTTTTCATACAGACACTGTTCTATTGCTTTAATATATTAATATATATTAATTTGCATAATCCTTCTAACAGACCCTCGGTAGATACTGCTATCATCTACAGGACAGTTAGAGGGAGTTGCTTCAACACCCTCCAGGGCTCCTGCCTCACTCAGGGAAGCCACCTCTCTGCCTCCCACTCTCACCCTCATGACTTGCCTCCAGGCACAGTGGCCTCAATATTTCTCAAATGCACCAAATAAGTTCCTGCCTCCTGATCTTTGCACTTGCCATCCTGTTTGGCAGGAACACCCTTCAACCTGAAGCTATATAGCTCACTCTAACCTCCTGTGGTTCTTAACTCAAAACTCGGCTTCTCAGAGCTGCTCACATCTGTAATCCTAGCACTCAGAGAAGCCAAGGTAGGTGGATTGCTTAGGCTCAGGAGTTCAAGACTGCCTAAGCAAGAGTGAGACCCCATCTCTGCTAAAAGTATAAAAAAACTAGGAGAGGCTCGGCGCCTGTGGCTCAACGGACTAAGGCGCCAGCCACGTACACCTGAGCTGGTGGGTTCAAATCCAGCCCGGGCCTGCCAAACAACAATGACGGCTGCAACCAAAAAATGGCCGGGTTTTGTGGCAGGCGCCTGTAGGCCCAGCTACTTGGGAGGCAGAGGCAGGAGACTCACTTGAGCCCAGGAATTAGAGGTTGCTGTGAGCTGTGATGCCACAGCACTCTATCCAGGGTGACAGCTTGAGGCTCTGTCTCAAAAAAA
>CAUYRH010066221.1:0-20358 GCA_963574655.1 Perodicticus potto | reverse complement strand
AGGCGATTCTCTTGCCTCAGCCTCCCGAGTAGCTGGGACTACAGGCGCCCACCACAACGCCCGGCTATTTTTCTGTTTTTCAGTTCGGCAGAGGCCGGGTTTGAACCCACCACCTTCGGTATATGGGGCCGGCTCCCTACTCGATGAGCTACAGGCGCCGCTCACGGAGACTTATATTATTCTTGTTTTGTAAATGGAGATGCAGGCTTGGAATGATGAAATAATTTGTTCGATGTCATTTAGGTTGTCATTGGTGGCACCAGGATTAATTCCCACCATGCTGCCAAAGGTCTTCCTATAAAATTCGATTTTATTGCACTTATCACATTGCATTATAATTTCAGGGTAGGCTGGACACAGTGGTTTGGGCCTATAATCCTAGCACTCTAGAGACAAGGCAGGAGGAACGCTTGAGTACAGGAGTTTGAGGTTGCAGTGAGCTATGATGATGCCACTGCATTCTAGCCCTGGTGACAGAGCAAGACTCTGTCTCAAAAATTTAAAAAAAAAAAATTACTATTTCAGGGTGAAAACTGGCTTTACCATCTGAGTTGAAGACAAGGATTGAGAACTGTTTATCCCTATCCTCAGTGCTTAGCACAGAGCCTGGCATACTGCAAGTGTTCAAAGTCTTTAAAGAATAATGAGAAGTCATGTTTCCGAAACAGTTTGTGTCAGCTGTGAGGAGGTGGGTTTCACCAGAGGACTGACCAAAGCCCCATGTTGATTTTCATTCTATCTTCAGTGAAAATCTACACATATTACAGGTAGAAAGAAGACCTTGTTTGTAGGAAATTGATTACTCATCAAGTAAATATCTGCTCCAGAATCTATATTGCAGGATATTGTTTTCTATTTTTAACCTTCTTGTTTCATTTTTTCCCCTCAAGAAACACTACCTGTTGCGGAAATTTATTGGGGAATACAGTATTGCTGTTGTGTTAATTATCCATGTGTAAATTTTTTTTTTTTTTTGAGACAGAGCCTCAAGCTGTCACCCTGGATAGAGTGCTCTGGCATCACAGCTCACAGCAACCTCCAATTCCTGGGCTCAAGCGAGTCTCCTGCCTCCGCCTCCCAAGTAGCTGGGACTGCAGGCGCCCGCCACAATGCCCGGCCATCTTTTGGGTGCAGCCGTCATTGTTGTTTGGCGGGCCGGGCTGGATTCGAACCCGCCAGCTCAGGTGTACGTGGCTGGCGCCTTAGCCCGCTGAGCCACAGGCGCCGAGCCTATCCATGTGTAAATTGGGGCCTCCATCCTTTTCAGTATGAGTGTTTAGCTCCTTTTTTTTTTGAGACAAAGAAAGCCTCAAGCTGTCACCCTGGATAGAGTGCCGTGGCATCACAGCTCACAGCAACCTCCAATTCCTGGGCTCAAACGAGTCTCTTGCCTCCGCCTCCCAAGTAGCTGGGACTACTACAGGCACCCCCCACAACGCCTGGCCATTTTTTGGTTGCAGCAGTCATTGTTGTTTGGCGGGCTTGGGCTGGATTTGAACCCTCCAGCTCAGGTGTACGTGGCTGGCATCTTAGCCTGTTGAGCCACAGGCGCCAAGCCAGAGTGTTTAGCTCCTTGAGGACAAGGTACCTGTTCCCTGCTTCCTACTTTCTTCCCTTGTACATAATGGGTGCTGAGTTGATGTTTGTCAACTGTTCATTCTGGTTACACAGCCATTCTGGCAAGGTCTAAGCAATGGGCAAAATTTATAATTGTGCTGTGTGAGATGAGACAAAAACATGTGCTTCCTCATTCTTTTCAAGTTATTGCCAGTTGGGCAAGAATCTCAAATTCTGAAGCAGTTTGTTTAATGACAGTAATTATTAAAGTCTCCAGATTCAGAACTTGCTGAGTCTTTTTCTTTTCCCCTTTTATATGATTTGGCTGTCTCTCTTCCATTCTGCTTTAAACCGATGGAGCCATCTCATGTATTTTTTAAATCAGTCTTCATAACCAGAATCCACAGAGAACTCAAACTTACTAATAAGAAAAGAACAAGTAATCTCATTTCATTGTGGGCAAGGGACTTGAACAGAAGCTTCTCTGAAGATGATAGACGCATGGCCTACAGACAAATGAAAAAATGCTCATCATCTTTAATCATCAGAGAAATGCAAATTCAAACCACTTTGAGATATCATCTAACTCCCGTAAGAGTGGCTCACATAACAAAATCCCAAAACTACAG
Source organism: Perodicticus potto (assembly GCA_963574655.1). Classification (NCBI taxonomy): domain Eukaryota; kingdom Metazoa; phylum Chordata; class Mammalia; order Primates; family Lorisidae; genus Perodicticus; species Perodicticus potto. Next base: position 18,172 of record CAUYRH010066221.1, on the reverse strand, counting down.
ATGTTGGCGTGGATGCGGAGAAAAGGGAACATTTCTGCACTGCTGGTGGGAGTGCAAGCTAATAGTGCTTGTTGGAAAGAAGTATGGAGAATACTCAGGGATCTAATTGTTGACCTGCCATTTGATCCTGTAATTCCTCTACCAGATGTATATCCAAAAGACCAAAAATCACTTTATTTTATTTTATTTTTTAGAGACAGAGTCTCATTTTATTGCCCTCGGTAGAGTGCTATGGCGTCACAGCTCACAGCAACCTCCAATTCCTGGGCTCAAGCGAGTCTCTTGCCTCCGCCTCCCAAATAGCTGGGACTACAGGTGCCCGCCACAATGCCCAGCCATTTTTTGGTTGCAGCCATCATTGTTGTTTGGCGGGTCCGGGCTGGATTCAAACCCGCCAGCTCAGGTGTACGTGGCTGGTGCCTTAGTCTGTTGAGCCACAGGCCCCGAGCCCCTTTATTTTTCTAAAAGAGAAAATACAAACTTTTCTTGAAACATCTCTGTGGTTTTTCCTTGGTATTTTTCCTATGTGGTAATATTCATATTTTCCATATAATCAACTATCTCACACACAAATAGTTTAGAAACTAAACATTTTCAATAAATGCCAAAAATAGTGTATACTTCTTTCTCTTCTCATGGTTCTTCTCAGAAAAACCTCACTTTGGGAAAGACCTTTTGGTGATGCCAGGACTCTACTGTCACTGATGTGCATGGAATGCCAGGAGAACTAGAAAAGGTGACTTTGGGGCAGAACTGCACTGTCAGGACATTTTTCTTTTTTCTAAACTGAGCCTTTGGTGACCCCGTTGGACTCAAGCCCAGACAGAGGTCAGAGTTTAAAAACTCCAGCCACTCCCTAGGGCCAAACAGCAGCAATGCTGGGGGACGAGGGAGTGTTAGGGAAACCAACCACAGGTGGTTGTGAAAGGGCAAGAAGTAGCCACAGGGAATTCCTCCTAACAAATCCATGAAATCCAGGAAATTGAATTCACACTGAGGCTAAGCTCTTGGATTCTTTTATCACAAGAAGATGCCGCAGTTATACAAAAAGAGGAAGCATGTGGAAAGGAAATAAAATTGAAAACAAAATCCTTTACCGAAATCCAGAGACCTCCAATGAAATTATCAAATAGGAAGCAAGAAATCTTGGCTAAAACCATACCTAGACTTTTTACCATTAGCCCACTTCCTGTGTGATGTCAAGGGATATGAGGCTGAAAATCTGTTGGCACCTCAAGATTAGGATGAAAACAAAAGCCTGTTTTCAGCCCACTCCAGCTTCCATTGGCCACGAATGTTGAACATACTTGATGCTGTTTGCCTTGTTTATGTTGAATTTTTTTTAAGTTCATAAGTTCATTGTTTTCAAGTGGATTTTTTTTTTTTTTTTTGAGACAGAGCCTCAAGCCATCAAACCCTGGATAGAGTGCTGTGACATCACAGCTCACAGCAACCTCTAATTCCTGGGCTCAAGCGAGTCTCTTGCCTCCACCTCCCAAGTAGCTGGGACTGCAGGTGCCCGCCACAATGCCCAGCCATTTTTTGGTTGCAGCCGTCATTGTTGTTTGGAGGGCCCAGGCTGGATTCGAACCCGCCAGCTCAGGTGTACGTGGCTGGCGCCTTAGCCCGCTGAGCCACAGGTGCCGAGCCGTCAAGTGGATTTCTTTATGTTTTTAGCTCTTTTTTGTTTGTTTGTTTTAAAATGGTAATGTTATCACTGAAATAATTGTTTCCTCTTAGACATGTCACTGTTGCATCTCCTTTAGAGATTTTTTAACATTCTTGTCAGCATTTCAGTATTTTCAAAATTAAGAGACTCGTCACGTAGTGAAAAAAAAATTTCCCAGATACATCTACAGTATGAGGATTTCTCAGCTGGGTAAAATTTGTCCCCCAGTATTGTATTGTTCTGATTCGAATTATAGCATTTGGAAGCTGGTTGGAAATCATTTAACCTGACTCTTGTTTTCTGCCTTTAACATATTGACTGAGTGCCTACAGCCACTGTGATAGGCATAGGAATTTACACTATAGGAGGAATCAGCCACCAAGCAGCCAATCTTATGTTTATTTAACTACGATGAATGTTAAAAAAGGAACTGATTGGTGGCTCGGCGCCTGTGGCTCAAGTGGCTAAGACGTCAGCCACGTATACCTGAGCTGGCAGGTTCAAATCCAGCCTGGGCCCGCCAAACAACAATGATGGCTGCAACCAAAAAATAGCCGGGCGTTGTGGCGGGCACCTGCAGTCCCAGCTACTTGGGAGGCTGAGGCAGGAGACTCGCTTGAGCCCAGGAATTGGAGGTTGCTGTGAGCTGTGGTGCCACAGCACTCTATCCAGGGTGACAGCTTGAGGCTCTGTCTCAAAAAAAAAAAAAAAAGGAACTGATTGGTTGTTAGGCTGTCAGCAATAAGGTAACACCCTGCCTAGCAGGTCAGAGAGAGCTTTGCCAGGGAGGGGCATGTGACCTAAGATAGGAACCCTGAATCTCAGATTTGAACACCTGTTGACTTTGCGTGGAAGGACTACATAACACCCTGCCTTGTCTCCCATTTCTTTCTTTTTCTTCACACTGACTGGAGTGCAATAGTGCAATCATAGTCACTACAGGCCCAAACTTCAGCTAATTTTTCTTATTTTTTGTAGTGATAGGGTCCTGCTGTGTTACCCAGACTGGTCTCAAACTTCTGGCCTCAAGCAATCATCCACCTTTAGCCTCCCAAAGTGTTGGGATTACAGATGTGAGTCATGGCATCCAGCCCTATTTATTCCAAACATAATTATGTTTATTTTTCCTTCTGGAATGATAGTTCTTGGAGAACAGGGACTTCTATTGTCCAGTTCATCATAGTATTCCTGTAGCATATAGTGGCTGGCCCAGAGCAGGGGCTCCATGAATGAATGAACAAATAAGTGACCTCAAAACTGGAGCACACAGTGACCTGATCAGTCAGAGATGGGTGGGAGTTAGAAAGAGATGAGGCTCCCAGAGGCCAGATGGTGCAGGGTCATGAAGAACTGTTAAGAGTGATCAGAAGCCCCTAGAGGATGGGGAGCAAAGCAACACCACCCAGTTTGTGCTGCGTAGCAAGTAGTCCAGAGGGAGGCAAGGGCAGATGCGTAAGAAGTATGTGTGGAAGTGTTGGGTGTGGCTGTGATCTTTTATTATTTATTTATATATTTATTTTTTATTGAGACAGAGTCTCACTTGTGGCCCTTGGTAGAGTGCTGTAGCATCATAGCTCACAGCAACCTCCAACTCTTGGGCTTAAGCAATTCTCTTGCCTTAGCCACCCAAGTAGCTGGGACTACAGGTGCCCCCTACAATGTCTGGCTATTTTTGTTGTTGTAGTTGTCATTGTTTGGCAGTCCCGGGCCAGTTTCAAACCCACCAGCCCTGGTGTTTGTGGCCAGTGCCCTAACCACTGAGCTATGGGCACTGAGCCTAATCTCTAATTTTTTAATTATGAAACATTTCAAACATACCAAAAATACCAGCATTCATATACCCACCACCAAGACATGTGAAAATTTTCTCTCCTTTTTAAAGAGAGACCATAGTTCTGGCTTGGCACCTGTAACCCAGTGGTTATGGCATCAGCCACATACACTAAGGGTGGTGGGTTCTAACCTGGCCTGGGCCAGCTAAACGACAATGACAACTGCAACCAAAAAAATAGCTGGGCGTTGTGGTGGGTACCTGTAATCCCAGCTACTTGGGAGACTGAGGCAAGAGAATCACTTAAGCCCAGGAGTTTGAGGTTGCTGTGAGCTGTGATGTCATAGCACTCTACCCAGGGCAAAATAATGAGACTCTGTCTCAAAAAAAAGAGAGAGAGACATAATACATTATGGATGTTGCTAACACTCTCTACCTCATTCTCTCCTCTTTACTTTTCCACCCCTAATTTATAGAAGAAGAAATTGAGACACAGAGACGTCAAGTTATGGTATCTAAGGTTTCTTGGTGAGTGGGAGGTAGGGTCTGGATCTAGACTAGGTGGTCTGAACCCAGGGCCTATGTGTTTTGTATGCTTTTTTTTTTTCTTTGTGAGACAGAGTCTCACTATGTCACCCTTGGTAGAGTGCCATGATATCACAGCTTACAGCAACCTCAAACTCTTCGGCTTAAGCGATTATCTCTTGCCTCAGTCTTCCGAGTAGCTGGGACTAGAGATGCTTGCCACAACGCCTGGCTATTTTTTTTTTTTTATTGTAGTTGTTGTTTAGCAGGATGGGCCGGGCTCGAACGCACCAACCCTGATGGCTGGCACCATACCCACTGAGCTACGGGTGCCGAGCCATGCTTTTTGTACTTTTATGATAGATGATCATGTTAACATCATGTATTATGGTGGGTTTTTAAATTTTCTGTAAGTTGAATCATTCTGTATATAACTTCGCAATTTTTTTCCACTTAGCATTATGTTTTTGAGATTTATCTATATAGGTTTATTTCATCTTCTAAAATGTAAATTCCACAAGTGTAAGAATTATTGTCTACTGCCTGGCATTGAGTAGCTGTTCAGTGAAAACTTGCTGAATGAATGAATTTGTTTTCCATTGTTGTAGTATTCCATTGTGTTTCTGAAACAGTTTCTGTAGGGTAGATATCTAGAAATGGAAGTGTTGGGTCCCAGGTAAGGGTATCTTCAACTAAATAAGAGTCATTAAGGTGACTTTCTGGAGAAGGTCTCCAGACAAATCCTAAAAAAATATTCAGGGTCAAGGGAAAGTGAAAGTCCTTTAAGGCCTCATAGTTCTTGCTTTGACAGGGCATCTCCTGACCTCCCTGTCCACCACCCTTACCTGCTTGCCCTTGATTCCAACCACCTGAGTCTCCTAGTTCAAAATGAAAAGGGCCAAGGCCATTCCCCTACCTCAGAGCCTTTACTCGTGCTGTTGCTCTTCCCGTGGATGGCCGTGTGGCTTGCTCCATTGCCTCATTCAGGCTTTTCTTAGTGTCATCTGCTCTTTGAGGCTTCCTGCTCCCCTCGTTTCAGCAATTGCTTTCTTCCCCACCCTGCTTTCCTTTTTCTATAAGATACAGTTCTAACCAATAAGTATGTGTGTACTCTGTGTGTGTATCTTCTCATTAGAATATATTATGTCCCATGACGGCACGGATTCTCTCCCTCTTAATCTCTGCTGCGACCAGTGTCTTGAACAGTGCGTGGCCCTTAGCATACATCGTTAAATGTTTGTTGAATATATGAATAATCTCGGGGAGTTTTAGAAGTACAGACGTGATAAAGTAAATCAAAATTTTATCGTGTTGCCCAGTGGGACAAAGTGATTTTTCCACTTCAGCCTTCCAAAGTGCTGAGGTTGCAGGGCATGGGCCCCCCATGCCGGGCCTCATAGTGTTTATATATTTGATATATTAAGGATGCAAAAGGGCCAATCACAATGGCTCATGCCTGTAATCCTAGCACTCTGGGAGGCCAAGGTGGGTGGATAGCCTGACCTCACAGGTTCAAGACCAGTCTGAGCCCGGCCGAGACCTTGTCTCTAAAAATAACTGGGTGTTGTGGCTGGTACCTATAGTCTCAGCTGCTCAGGAGGCTGAGGCAAGAGAATCTCTCTCTTTTTTTTTTTCTTTTGTAGAGACAGAGTTTCACTTTATCGCCCTTGGTAGAGTGCCGTGGCATCACACAGCTCACAGTAGCCTCCAAATCCTGGGCTTAGGCGATTCTCTTGCCTCAGCCTCCCAAGGAGCTGGGACTACAGGCGCCTGCCACAACGCCAGGCTATTTTTCTGTATTTGCAGTTCAGCCGAGGTCAGGTTTGAACCCGCCACCTTCAGTATATGTGGCCAGCGCCTACTTGATGAGCCACCGGCGCCGCCCGGCAAAAGAATCTCTTGAGCCCAAGAGTTTGAGGTTGCTGTGAGTTATGACGCCATGGCATTCTACCGAGGGTGACAAAGTAAGGCTCTGTCTCAAAAAAAAAAAAAAAATGCTACTTTCATTCTGCAAATAATTTTAATAATGGTTTTATGAATTATAAAACTATAAAATCTAGAAAAATATTCTATTAAATTTTAATTTGACTATTAAATTTGAGAAGAGAGACAAATGTATATTAAGCATTTACAAAGTTCTAATGTGATATGGAAAGCAGTGTATCCTGTTTTGAAGTACTTGATATAAGAAGCAAGAAAAGTGTGTCCCAGAGGTAGTCTCTGTGACTTCACATGGGGATTATATGCCATCCCTCCAAAGCAAGGAAAAAAATTCTGACAAACTCTGTTTTGCAATCTCTTCTCAAACTACTGCAGAAAAAAAAAAAGTGACTTTCAAATTTTCAAAGTCCCAGAGTCAATTTAAAATAAAACAGCTCCCTAGGGCTAAGAAGTGTCCTTTATTGAGTTTGAACATCAACAAAGAAAGAAACTATCCATAGAATCAAAATTAGGATATTGAAACCCTGCTAGAAAACAAAATGTAAAATTTCCACTACTGATAAGTTACTTGAGGAAACTAATTATTTTATAGTCATTTATTTGAGTCTCATATCATTTCTACATGAAATTCAGAAAGGATATTGGACAATGATTGATATAGTTCTTTCTAGTTCTGATTATTTCATTTAACATCTTGCCGTAATTTTATTGTGTGCAAAATTAGGTTTGCAAGCAAACATTCGATAATGACAAAATCCTTGGACCTTTTTTCCTTTTTCATATACACGTTATATGTTAGTATGTACAGTCTTATAACTTTTATATCCCCTATTCTAATTACTCTCAATTATACAACTCAAGTAACACCATTCCTCTTAACTCCTTATTTGGCTATCAACCTGAACGCCTAATAGATGTTTCAAATAATCATGTAAAAACAAATTCACACTTGCAACATTAGTGTTTATCACTCAGCCAGTATATTGGCAATCATGCATTAGACAGACCTCAACTTTTAACACCATACTTAACTTCTCTTTTATCCTCATATTTTACATGACAGAGAATACTGACTTTCCACCAATCATTTGTTTTTTGCTTTGCATAGCAGACTGATTATAGGAAAGTGGCTGCCCAAGGAATAACCATATTTCCCATTTCCCCTGCATAAAACTTGCCACATAGTGGCTGGTTTTGATCTATGAAAAGTGAATAGAAATGGTATGTTTGATTTCTTGGACAATGTGATTAAGAAGCCCATAGTGATCAAAACAGCATGGTCCTGGTGTAAATATAGAGACATAGACATCTAGAACAGAATAGAAAACCATGAGATTAAACTAATATCTTATAGCCACCTAAGCATTTATAAACCAAACAAGAACATACACTGGGGGAAAGAATCCCTATGCAATAAATGGTGCTGGAAGAACAGGATATCCATGTGTAAGAAACTGAAACTGGACCCACACCTTTCTCCACTCACAAAAATTGATTCAAGATGGATAAAATATCTAAGTCTAAGGCGTGAAACAATAAAAATCCTCAAAGCAAGTATAGGGAAAACACTTGAAGATATTGGCCTGGGGAAAGACTTTATGAAGAAGACTTCTGTGGCAATTGCAACAACAACAAAAATAAACAAATGAGACTTAATTAAACTGAATAGTTTCTGTACAGCTAAGGAGACAACAATCAAAGCAAATAGACAACCTACACAATGAGAAAGGATGTTCACATATTACGAATCAGAGAAAAGCTCAATAACTAGGATCTACAGAAAATTCAAATTAATCAACATAAAAACAACCAACAATCCCTTATATCAATGGGAAAGAGAAATTAATAGAACTTTCTCTAAAGAAGACAGACAAATGGATAACAAGCATACGAAAAAGTGATCATCATCCCTAATTATTAGAGAAAGGCTAATCAAAACCACCCTGAGATATCATCTAACCCCAGTAAGAATGTTCCACATCACAAAATCTCAAAACTGCAGGTGCTGGCGTGGATGTGGAGAGAAGGGAACACTTTTACATTGCTGCTGGTGGCACTACAAACTAATACAACCTTTTTGGGAGGAAGTATGGAAAACCCTCAAAGAACTAAAGCTAGACCTCCCATTTGATCCTGCAATCCCATTACTGGGCATCTACCCAGAAGAAAAAAATCCTTTAATCATAAGGACATTTGCACTAGACTGTTTATCACAGCTCAATTTACAATCATCAAAATGTTTAAACAGCCTAAATGTTCAACAACCCAGGAATGGATTAATAAGCTGTGGTATATGTATAATATGGAATACTATTCAGCCATTTAAAAAGATGGAGACTTTATGTCCTTTGTATTAACCTAGATAGAAGTGGAACACATTATTCTTACTAAAGTATCATAAAAATGGAGAAGCAAGAATCCTATGTACTCAATTCTGATATGAGAACAATTAATGACCTAGTACATGGTGGGGGGTAGGGGAAGTGGCATGTAGTGGGAGGGAAAGAGGGAAGAGAGTAGGGGGTCATGGCATGTAACACACCTCTTGGGAATGTGACACAATTATAAGAGGGACTTTATCTAACAAATTCAATAAGTGTAACCCGGTTCTTTGTATACTTAATGAGTTCCCAACAATTAAAAAAAAAAGTGGATATACTTTCTCCATGCTTTTTTTCTCCATGAGCTGGATGTTAATGCCTAATGTCTAGGAAACCATGGGAGAAACATGATGTTGGTAGAGTCATCCAAGGACTATCTCCCTAAAAGATTGTATAAAAAGTACCACACACACACACACTCACAAACAAGCCAAAGATATCCATATTTTACTATTCTGTGGCAAGCAAAGCTTTAGTTTCTCTGCCACTGATAAAATGGAGCATGTCCATTATAATAACTAATGTTAAAATAATCACTATTTTATATCTAACCCAATAACAAATGTATGCCAAATCCAGGCATCTCTCCTTTCTGGTGCCATCACAATAGTCCACGACCCCATTAATTGTTCATCCACATTTTTGCAGTAACTTACTAACTGATCTCCTTGCTTTTGCTTTTACCTATCTTTATCTTCCATTCATCCAGCATCTAAAGTGATTCTTTTAAAACCAAAAGCTACTGACACAACTTCTCTACTTGAAATAGTTTGAAGACACCCTTGTTTGGTTGCAGTTCTAAGCAGGAATGCTTTCAGATTTTCTCCATTCAATATGATGTTGTCTGTGGGTTTGTTGTAGATGGCATCTAACAGTTTAAGGAATGTCCCATATATGCCCATTTCCTTAAGTGTTCTCATCAAAAGTGCACTGAATTTTGTCAAATGTTTTTCTGCCTTTATTGATAAAATCACATGGCCTTTGTTTTTACTCCTGCTTATGTGTTGCATTATCTTTATAGATTTGATTATGTTGAACCAGCCTTGAGTCCCTAGGATGAAGTACACCTGGCCATGATGAGTTATTTTTCTCATGTGTAGCTGAATTCTGTTGGCTAACATTTCATCGAGTATTTCTGAGTCAGTGTTCATTAATGATAGTGGTCTGTAGTTTTCTTGTTTGTTGTGTCCCTTCCTGATTTTGGTATCAAGGTGATATTTGCTTCATAGTAGGAGTTAGGGAGAGCTCCTTCCTTATCAATGTTTTGGAATAGATTCTATTGTACAAGTAAAAGCTCTTCTTTGAAGGTTTGGTAGGTATGAAATCATTTTGTGCAGGACTTTTCATGGTTGGAAGCCTGTATGTTGTTGTTTCAATTTTTGTGGTTGATACTAGTCTGTTCAAGATTTCCATTTCTTCCTGGTTGAGTATGGAGAGATGATGTGTTTCTAGGGATTTGTCCATTTCTCTCATATTTTCAAATTTCAGGGCATAGAAATTTTTTGTTATTCAGTGATGATGTCTTGTATTTCCATGGTATTATTCTCCTAAGCAAAATATCACAAGAATGGAAAAACAAGTACCACATGTACTCAGTAGTGAATTAGAATCAGTAGATTAGCAACTACATGCTCACATGAAGAGAAAACTCAATTAAAATCAAATAAGGGAAGGGAGGAAGAAGAGGTCAGGAAAATTCCCAGCTAACAGGTACATTGTACACATCCAGACTTTAACCTTATAAAAACAAACTATGCAACCTAATCATATTTTCCCCATATTAATCTGAAATTTTAAAAAAGATAGGTTAAGGAAAAAGGCCCTCAGTCATGTAACATTGTCCCCCAAATGTAATTCTCTATGAGCCTTGCTGCTGGAACTGCCCGCTGTAACCTGAAGAAGCGACTGAAACAAACTGCTGGCCTCTTAGAATACTTTTATTCACCACTATCATAATCAGAACTTGATAGAGTCCCAAAACTTTACTAGTGCCAATGCACTTTCTTGAATAAAATATGTAAATGTTTCTATTTTTTAAATTAAATCATAGCTGTGTACATTAATGCAATCATGGGGTACAATATGCTGCTTTTATATACAATTTGAAATGTTTTCATCAAACTAGTTAACACAGCCTTCACGGCATTTTCTTAGTTATTATGTTATGACATTTATATTCTACACCTAGTTAATTTCACATGTTCCCTTGTAAGATGCACCATAGGTGTGGTGGGATCACACCTAAATGTTTCTATTTTTTTAATAAAACGTTTCTAACCTTTTCTATGTTATTCAAGCATACCAAAGACCATAAGATTGGTGTGTGTGACCCAAATTGCAAGTTTTCATTCCCAAATAAAACCTTTTAAAATTCAGGGAAAAAAGAAAAGAAATAGTTTACACATTTCTTATACATTTTGAATTAAATTTTAAAGTGGGCAAAAGACCTGAAAGGACACTTCATCAACAAAGATAAACATACTAAAGTTTCTGCAACATCACATTGTCAGGAAATTATGAATTAGCACAACAAGGAAATACCACTCTATGGCTGTCAGAATGGCTAAAATCCAGAACAATGATAACACCAAATGCGGACAAGAACATAGAACAATTTCAACTCTCATTAATTGATGGCGGGAATGTAAGATGGTACATATACTTTAGAAGACAGTCTGGCAGTTTCTTACATAACTCACTCTTACCATATGATTCAGCAGTTGTGCTCCTTGGTATTTACTCAAATAAGTTGAAAACTTGTGTGTGTACATGGATGTTCATCACACCTGTATTCATAATTGTCAAAACCGACAGAAGAACATAGAGGCCTTTGATAGGTGAATGGATGAACAAACATTTATACATTTATATAGTGTAGTGTAATTAAGAACTTGAAAAAAATGAGCCGTGAAACCACTGAATGATGCAGAGGAACTTTAAATGTACATCACTTTGTGAAAGAAGCCAACCTGACAAGGCTACATAATGTATGACCCCAACTAAATGATACTCTAGAAAAGGCAAAACTATGGAGATAGGGAAAACATCAAGGATTGACAAAGGTTAGTGAAAAGGAAGGATGGATATTTAGGTGAAGCAAAGGGGATTTGGGGGGCAGTGAAGCAATTCTGTACTGTACTATAATGGTAGATAGACGCCATTATCCATTTGTCAAAATCCATAGAATTTATGACACAAAATTGAACCTTAATAAAAACCATGAATTTTAGTTAATACTATATATCAATATTGCCTCATCAATTACAAAAAAGTATAATACTAATGCAAGATGTGAATAATACAAGAAACTGGAGATAGAAGAAAGATATGGTGCAGGGTTCTATGGAGACTGTGCTTTCAGCTCAATTTTTCTGTAACCTTAAACTATTGCAAGAAAATAAAATTCATTAATTTAAAAGCATACATATCATATCCCCTTTACAAAAACATAGATTTATTTTAAAATAAGACAAGTTTTGTTCTAAGATACAGATGTTATATTACCGTATTCATTACAAAGCAGTATGGTAGGATATTTAAATGTTTGTTTAAATAGACTACATTCATCTTCATAATGACATCAAATTTTAAAAACAAATTTGGGATAAGACTTTTTAATGTAAAACAAATGTGCCTTAACTAGATGAATTTTTAGATAACTGTTATGTACCTATTAACATCCATATGTGAAAATTATTCCCACCTCTGTAATTTGATTCTAAATTATCATAATCCTCCATTCCATGTGAGACCGAGTAGTTTGATAAGAAGAAGCTGTCTTCTTTTGCTTCATGTTTATTTTGCATATCATATCTTTTTAATTTTATTGTATTTATAATTTGCAAGTAGAAACTCAAAGTGAAGTCATCTACCTGATTCATCTAAATGAGTTAAGTTCATTCATTTTAAAGCAGAACAGTTTAATTTGTCTTTTTCACAGTATTACTGATCTCGATCAGATAATAACACAGCATAAGACAGATAATCAGAAGTAGTATCATAAAATAGTTAAATTTACAAACTCACACAAAAACATTTTAAGGGTTCATAATTTTCTTCTAGGGGTTTTGAGGCTCCTGACAAACCAAACAGGAACAAAAGCATAAATACATAAAAAAAAATCAGTTTCTGTCTTTTAAACAAAATTTTAGATGTTTTCCTCAAAGTTTCTGGTGATATCTGAATGGCCTTTCCTGTTTAAAATAGAACCTTTGAGAACATAGCTGCTATGTCATGTGCTTGAGTGAAACAGCTAAGGAATCATGAAGCCCAAAGGAGAAAAAATGCAGAGGTATAACTTATTGTTATTTAGATTTTCACTTATTCTGTCAGTTTCAGTAAGACACTGTCACAAACTAAACCTGCTGTTCCTTAGTCCCCAGGCCCTCTAGTTCAACCTCTCTAGAGGGTAAAATTGGTGAGGTAAAACTCTTAGAGTGAGGAGAGACAATTTCCTGCCTGTACAGAGTGGCAATGGGAACGCAGGACCTGACAAGTTTTTTATATATCCATTTATCCGATTTTTCGATATGAGCAGTGTTCCTCCCTCCTCACCCCAACCAACTGGCAGCCACAAGAGATATGACATGCTTTTGATTTTAGAGCCTTTCCTCAGCTCTGCAGTGTAAGTGGTTTTGTGACTTGGATTTTTCAAATGTTCATTATTTCCTGCTGCCGTCCAATTGAAATCTCTCATCAGCTACCATCTTTTCCAGTATCCTACACACCCCCTCTTCCGGGTTAATAATGCAAAATCGAACTCTTCATTGGGGAGTTTAAAAAGAGAAGAAGTAAACATGTGTGTTCAATCTATGGAACTTAGGTAGCATTCTCATATACTAAAATGAATCTATATAATATAAATATTTAAATCTTTAAGTACATAAACACTACAATAAAGAAAGACACATGAACACTACTTGCAAATACCACAGACTAAGTTCTTGACTAATCATATACAGGTCACAAAGAAAGCTCTAATAAATCATCCAAATTTACTATGTTGGCTGAAATTAAATAGTTGATACCCCATTACATTAGTCATCAAAAAATGGCCAAAGAAAACAACGACGCACATAGGGTACATTGTCTGAAAACTAATATAAATACACAAAGATTTTTAAATGGTATCTCAACATATTTAGTCCCAGATATTGAAAAAGACTAATCCAAGTAACTTTCTAGTACAAATGAAATACATGCATACATTTCTAATACAAAGTAATTATTTACAACATACGTACATACATCAAAAAAAGAAAATGGCAATGAGAATATCACACATAATAACCTATAGCATTTAGCCAACATGATAATCTGAGAAAAATATGCCAAAAATTGATTTATTAGAAAATGAAAGACTATAAAACAACGTGATCATTCATCTTTAGAAATAAGAAATATTCTTAAATATCACAAAGAAATAATAAAAATGGCAGCAATGGTCAATGATAACCCAGTTTTATTAGTTTATATTTCTAACTCCCGACTTTCACCTGAGCTCCAGAATTTCATTTCTAAGGGTCGATTCAATATTGCTCCATGGATGCTTGGCAACATCTGCAAGTCTAAGGACCTGCCCTTAGGGAAATAAACTCTTTACCATTTCTTTAAAAATATGTTGCTTTTATTATACTCAGCCGTGATAACATGCTAAGCAACTTTTCAGTTTCTTGTGTTGAAGCCTCCAAATCATTTTCAAATTCTCACCTCTTTATGTCACAACACAAAATTCATTTTTTAAATTTATTTTTTATTTTTACATATACATGTGTTAATTAGGTTTCCACCTTTTGCCTTCACAGAATTTAAAAGGCTTAAAATTTAATAACAATAATAATGTTTAAGATAAGGACTAGAAACAAAAACTACATAAAGAATGAACGAAGATAAATACATTCAGAAAAGAAAACAGATGATTACTGCATCGAAATATTAAGCAATATTAGTAATAATAATGCCAAGAAAGTAACGTTCACATTGTCAAACAAAATATTATAGAGTGCTTTGACTCTGAGGCTCAGTATGAAGTCATCAGTTAACTTCTTATTTTTTCCCAGAGTCTCAAAAAATAGACAACTAATGTTATATAAATAAAAGTAAAGGAGAGTTTCAAAAAACAGATCATGCCAAATCTTATAGACAGTAGAAAAAGAAGAAATATTTCAAAATCATTCTACTTGATCTGGATACACCTGATATTGAAATTGGAGAAAATATATTGTTATAAAGGGAAATTACAAACATATTTCACTTATAAGTGAGGATATAATTTCCTAAACAACATATTAACAAGTTGAATTAAAAATTAATGTTTAAGTAATGTACTTTGGTCAAAACTGAATCCAATTTATGTGAGAATTAGTCTCTATTTTCTTTCCTTTTTTTATGTTTTCTTTCTCTCACTCCCTCCCTCTTTCTCTCTCTGTCTGCTCTCTTCTTCCCTCATGCCCCATTGTGTTATTAATTGTCACTAATTGTCCTCAAATCAAAGTTGAATACATAGGATTCATGTTACTCCATTCCTGTGATGTTTCACTAAGAATAATGTGTTCCACCTCCATCCAAGTTAGTACAAATGCTGCAAAGTCTCCATTTTTTTGATGGCTGTGTAATATTCCATGATATATATATACCATAGCTTACCAATCCATTCCTGTGTTGGAGGACATTTAGGCTGTTTCCACATTTTAGCAATTCTAAATTGGGCTGTGATAAACAGCCTATTACAAGTGTCTTTATAATAAAATTTTTTTTTTTTTTTTTTTTTTTTTTTTCTTCTGGATAGATGGCCAGTAACGGGATTGCAGGATCAAATGGGAGGTCTAGGTTGAGTCCTTTGAGCTTTCTTTGAGCTTTCTCCATACTTCTTTCCAAAAAGGCTGTATTAGTTTGCAGTCCCACCAGCAATGTAGAAGTGTTCCTTTCTCCCCACATCTGCGCCAGCATCTGCAATTTTGAGATTTTGTGATATAGGCCATTCTCACTGGAGTTAGATGTTATCTCAGGGTGGTTTTAATTTGCATTTCTCTAATATTTAGGGGCAATGAGCATGTTCTTTAACAAATGGAAGAACATACCATGCTCATGGCTGGGAAGAATCAACATTGTTAAAATGTTTATGCTTCCCAAAGCAATTTACCGATTCAATGCCATCCCTATTAAAATACCAACATCCTACTTTCAAGACCTGGAAAAAATGATTCTGCACTTTGTATGGAACCAGAAAAAATTCTGTATAGCTAAGGAAGTTCTTAGTAATAAAAACAAAGCTGGGGGTATCAGCATACCTGATTTTAGGCTGTATTACAAGGCCATAGTGGTCAAGACAGCATGGTATTGGCACAAAAATAGAGACATAGATACTTGGAATTGTATAGAAAACCTGGAAATGAAACCAACAACTTACAGCTATCTAATCTTCGATAAACCAAATAAGAGCGTTCAGTGGGGGAAAGACTCACTATTCAATAAGTGGTGCGGGGAGAATTGGATATCCATATGTAAAAGATTGAAACTGGATGAACATCTTTCTCCACTCACAAAAATTGATTCAAGATGGATAAAGGACTTAAATTTAGGGCATGAGATGATAAAAATCCTCAAAGAAAGAATTGGAAAAGCACTAGAAGATATTGGTCCTGGGGAAAGACTTTATGAGGAAGACTGCCATGGCAATAGCAACAACTGCATCAATAAACAAATGGGACTTAATTAAACTGAAGAGCTTCTGTACAGCCAAGGAGACAACAACCAAAGCAAATAGACAACCTACCCAATGGGAAAGGATATTTGTGCAATTTGAATCCGACAAAAGTTTAATTACCAGGATCTATTCAGAACTTCAATTAATCTGCAAGAAAAAAACCAACAATCCCATACATCAATGGGGAAGAGAGATGAATAGAACCTTCTCTAAAGATGACAGGTGAATGGCCAGTAAACATAACACAAAATTCGTAATCACATTTGTGTTGCACTACAATTAAAATCTCTTTTGAATCTTAGTCTTATTACCTTTCATGTAAATTACTGCAAAACAAAACTGCCTTTAGTTTTTCTCCCTTCACCCAAAGGATCACCTGTGCTAATTAAACAGGGCTCATTTTTGTCATCTTCACTTTAAAAGTGCTAGATTACACCTGTAATCCCAGCACTCTGGGAGGCCGAGGCAGGTGGATTGCTTGAGCTCAGCAGTTCAAGACCAGGTTAAGCAAGAGTGAGACCCTGTTTCTACTGAAAATAGAAAAACTAGGTAGGTTTTGTTACAGGTGTCTCTAGTCCCTGCTACCCAGGACACTGAGGCAAGATAATTGCTTGAGCCCAAGAATTTGAGGTTGCTGTCAACTATGATGAAGCCACAGCACTCTACCCAGAGTGAGACTCTGCCGTAAATAAATAAATACATAAATAAATATTTAAGAAAAAGAGAAACAAATCTAGCAAAAAGGCATACACATATGTAAACATACACGAGTCACATTTCATGAATTCCTAATAACATTTCTAACTCTATAGAATACACTATGACATTATTCACAATATAACGCTGACATCTAACTTAAAAGTTTATGAACTGTGAAAATGCTTTTTAATTTAATAAAATCTCATGGATTTGTTCTTGTTGTTGCTGTGATTGCCATTGTGCTCTTAGTCATAAATTCTTTCAGCTTAGGTTGGCATAGAAGGGTTTTTCCTAAATTTTCTTCTAGAATTGTTATGTTGTCCTAACTTACATTTACATTTTTATCTATCTTGAATTAATCTTTGTGAGTTGTGAGAGATATGGATGTAGATCCTGTTTCATTCTTCTGCATGCGGTTATCAAATTTGTCCTAGCACCATTTATGGGATAAGGATTCTTTTCCCCACTGTATATTGTTGTCTTCTTTGCCAAAGATCCATTGGCTCTATGTGGATGATTTTATATCTGGGTTCTCCATTCTATTCCATTAACCTGTGTCTCTATATTTTGTGCCAATACCATGCTATTTTGGTTGCTATATCCTTGTAGCATTGGTGAAAGTATGCTAATTGCTAATGTGATGCTTCGCAAATTGTTCTTTTTGTTTAAAATTGCCTTGGCTATTCAGGTTTTTTTTTGTTCCAAATGAAGCATAAAATTATTATTTTTATTTTCTTTAGAATTTTTTTTTTTTTTTTTTTTTTTTTGGCAGTTTTTGGCCAGGGCTGGGTTTGAAACCGCCATCTCAGGCATATGGGGTTGGCGCCCCACTCCTTTGAGCCAAATTATTTTTCTCAGTCTGTGAAATGTATTGTTGGTATTTTGATGGGGATTGCATTGAATATGTTGATTCTACCGATCCATGAACATAGTAAGCTTTTCCATTTGTTTGTGTAATCTGTAATTTCCTTCCTTGGTGATTCATAGTTCTCTTTACAGAGTCCTTTCACCTACTTGGTTAAGTATATAAATAACCAATTTATATATAACCAGTATATAATAATAATATAAATTGGTTATATATAAATTGGTTATTTATATACCAATTTATATATATAATATATATATATATTTATATAGTATATAAAGAGTAGTTGTTTAGTATGTAAATAAACAATTTATATATAACTAATTTACAACAACAATCACAGTGAGAGTCAAATCAAAGACTCAATGTCATTCGCAATAGCTACAATTAATACATATTACCTAGGAATTTATATTACAAATGAATATAATTTATATATAAATTGGTTATAGTATATAAATACTAATTGGTTTAGTATATATATAACCAATTTATATATAAATATCCAATTGGTTATATAAATTGGTTATTTATATACTAAACCAATTAGTATTTATATACTATAACCAATTTATATATAACTTATATTCATTTATAATATAAATTCCTAGGT
>CAUYRH010066219.1:0-11646 GCA_963574655.1 Perodicticus potto | reverse complement strand
AAGAAGAATATGTTCCAGCTCCATCCATGTAAACACGAAAGAGGTAAAGTCTCCATCTTTCTTTAAGGCTGCATAATATTCCATGGTGTACATGTACCAAAGTTTATTAATCCATTCGTGGGTCGATGGGCACTTGGGCTTCTTCCATGACTTAGCAATTATGAATTAGGCTGCAATAAACATTTTGGTACAAATGTCTTTGTGGTAGTGTGATTTTTGGTCTTCTGGGTACATACCTAGTAAGGGAATTGTAGGGTCTAATGGAAGGTCTATTTTTAGATCTCGAAGTACTCTCCAAACATCCTTCCAAAAGGAAGGTATTAGTGTGCATTCCCACCAGCAGTGTAGGAGTGTTCCCTTTTCTCCACATCCACACCAACATTTCTGGTTTTGGGATTTTGTGATGTGGGCTAATCTTACTGGAGTCAGGTGATATCTCCGAGTAGTTTTGTTTTGCTTTTCCCTGATGATTAAGGATGGTGAGCATTTTTTCATGTATCCGTAGGCCATGTGCCTGTCTTCTTTAGAGAAGTTTCTCTTCAAGTCCTATGCCCACCCCGAGATGGGATCACTAGTTCTTTTCTTGCTAATACGTTGGAGTTCTCTGTGTATTCTGGTTATCAAACCTTTGTCAGAGGCATAACTTGCAAATATTTTCTCCCATTCTGAGAGCTGCCTGCATCTCCTTCTATGGTAGGAACAGCTCTCACAGTGGAACCAAAATGCTAGAAGTTCATGAGCTAAGATCCCCAACCCTGGGATGATGCTGATTGTACTGGCTCTGCCACTGCGTGCTACTGGTACTTTTTCTATACTCTGTGAACTCACCAACCTGCTTTATTTAGCACCATTAATATTTTTATCACATTGCCATCAAGTCTTGTGGACCTGAGATCTAATAAATTATTTTACATATCTTTTATGCTATTCCTTATATATTAATTCCAAAATCAAGTGGGAAATCAATTTCCCTTATTTCGATAGTTTGGAGGAGAGCCTTGTTGTTGCAAATACTGACACCCCTCCCCCACCATCCCAGCGCTGGAGGCCACAGATTTGAACTGGACAAGCAGAGCCGCCCCTAAGTGGAGGTGGAAAGGCCTCAAGTAAAAAAAATGGCAGAAAGAAACTTAAAGAATGAGTTGGGCAGCGCCTGTGGCTCATCTAGTAGGGCACCACCCCATATACCAAAGGTGGCGGGTTCAAACCCGGCCTCAGCCAAACTGCAAAACAGAAAAATAACTGGGCATTGTGGCGGGTGCCTGTAGTCCCAGCTACTCGGGAGGCTGAGGCAAGAGAATCGCCTAAGCCCAGGACCTGGAGGTTGCTGTGAGCTGTGTGACGCCACGACACTGTACCCAGGGCGTTAAAGTGAGATTCTCTCTCTCTACAAAAAAAAAAAAAAGAAGAATGAGTCAAAACAGGGAAAAGAAAACTAAACGAAACCTTCAAATCAGATATAAATCCAGAAAGGAGAAAAGAATTGACTTAATGATAGACCTGAAGGGTTTTTTTTTTTTGGGGGGGGGGGTGTTTACTATTTTGACAAAGTCTTACTCTGTCCCCCTGGGTAAAGTGTGGTGACATCATATTTCACAGCAAACTCAAACTCTTGGGCTCAAGTGATCCTCTTGCTTCAGCCTCCAGAGTAGCTGGTACTATAGGCACCTGCCACAACACCTGGCTAGTTTTAGAGACAGGGTCTCACTCTCGCTCAGGCTGGTCTCAAACTCTTGAGCTTAATCAATCCACCTGCTTCAGCCTCCCAGAGTGCTAGGATTATAGGAGTGAGCTACTGTGCCTGGCTAGGCCTGAGATTTTTAAAACATCCTCTGCTAGGTAAACCCAGACTTCGGTCCTTCTCTATTCACTAAGTGATAGCAGTTCAGAACACACATCTATTTCTGAAAGACTCAAGAATTATGCTTGTTCTGACCCACCTACCATCAAGAGGGTTCTGCCAGGCTGGGGGCCAAATGGCTCTTTTAGTTGAGAAGTTTTGATACTGGGGCTATGGGATCTGAGAGTGAAGATGAAGCATTGCTAAGTGTCAATGAGTTTCAGAAATTGCTGCACCTTCTTGCTAACCTTGGGGCCTCCAAAGGCTTTGGAGTCTTGTGGATATCCTAGCTAGACAGTTCTCAGCTCAGAATCTCACCCCATTTGGCTTCAGAATTACAGATTCTCATGCTGGCATAGGGGTGGCACTATTGGAAGCTACACCAGAGATGTCAGATTAGAGCATGGATCACTATTTTCCAGGCAAATGAAAGTTCCGTAAAGTCATGCATGAAAATGGCCAAGGCATTTCTCAGGCCCAGTAGTTTCCCAGGACACAGACCCATGTTCATTGACCTCCTTTCACAATCCCCATAGGGTGGTAAAATATTAGGTATCTGCAAAGGCTCGCTTTGTCAGTACCCAAAAACTGGCTCAGGAGATAAGGAAACAGCTGAAGACATTGGAGGTCTATATGGCAATCAAACTAAGATCAAAGTTATCTTAACTGAGGATAAGCCCTCCTTTCTTCTAAGAAAGCATGTGGGTTCTCCTAGAACATGTGAGTGGCCTGAAGGATCCTTGACACAAATTAGACCCAGTCTTTAAGGACACCCATAGTGTCAGGCTCAGAAGATGAACCTGTGTCTTGGAAGAAACAATAGCCCAGGAGCCAAGTCTGCCATGTAGGAGGCCAGGAAGACACCACTTATTTTTTAATTTTCTCATCTATACGATAACAGTCCATACCTCATAGGATTATTTATGAGATCATGTATCTAACATACTTATAACAGTGTCTAGCACATTCAATCATTCAATGAATATCAATAAATAAATATCACTCAATAAATAGTACTCAATAAATGTCAGTGATGATGATGACGAAAGAAAGGAGGGGGAGGAAGGATGTGTCACATGATGTCAACTGCTTCCAACTCCCCAAGAGAATTGTCTTTCGGGATTATGTAAGAGAAAGAAATGTTTTCTCCAAGAGAAACTGATGAGAATGGAATATTTTTTGTCTTACTGTTCAGGATTCTCAAAGTTAAATTTTAATCCTCAGTGACTACTTTGTTAACTCTTGTGGGTAGAATATTTTCTTTTTCTTTTCCTTGGTCCTGATTTCCTATTTTATTACTCTTGTCTTTTATGCCCTTGGTTGTAAGCTGCCTGAAATTCCTGTTGGAAGAGGTGGGATATAAACAGTCAAATAAAAAGAAGACACTCCATAAAAGTTTGCTGAATTTATTGAATTGTTGAATCTTTCCACATAAACCAGACTTCTGAAAAACAAGTAAGCACAAGAGAGGGCAATAACAGGAAAACATTCTCCTCATTTTCTTGTTTATGTATCAAAATTCTACCTGGGAGAGTGTCCCGCTTGTCTCATCTATAGCTGGAATGCAAATCCCTTCTTCCTGGCGGGAGGATCTGCGCTCCGCATGAGGGCAGATGCTTCGAGACGCTGATAATACAACTTACACTCTGTCTGTTCATCCTCTGCCTCCGGGCACGTGCCATTTCTTGTTGGAGTGGGCAACTTTGATAACTCACTTCAGCCTTCTCTTTTATGATCCTTTCACCATTGCCCTGCCAGGACTTGTGGAGAAAAAAAGAGAAGAAAAAAGAAAGAAAAGCACCCCTGCATCCTCAAGGAGCAGAGATCTCATTGGAAGCCATTCTTGAGGTTGCCATGGTGATGGACATTCCTAACCATCGGCGTGCAGGCTTCACTGGCACTGAGGAAACTGCTGTGTTTCAGGGCTTGGGGTGGAGGGGTGCAGAGAGAGCCCCCGAAAGCCTCCGGGCTTGAGAAAATGACTGGCTTGTTCGTCCCACTCTCCAGGCCCTGCAAGGCCTCTCTGAGGGAAGTCAGCCACTCCACATGCGCATGAAACGTTATCTGGCCCTCCTCACAGCCAGTGTGCTCCTGTGGGGTTCCTTCCCATTATGCTTCCAATGGGCCCTACAAGGATGCGCTGAAGGAGTGAGCAACTTGTTCTGAGGGCTCTGAGTTCAGCTGATGCTCCCAGGAGCCCAGTTTCTCCCCTTATGAATCCTTGGGGGTCTACTGGGCCCTCAAAACTATCAGCTTGTGAGCCTGGTTAACACCAGGACTGGCTTTCACTTGTTTGGGAGTGACAATAGGGTATTCTAGTGTGGTTCCAAATGTGACTGCACCCTGATGGCATATCCTTCAAAGCCTCCTTGGCACACCTCTGTCCCCTACACAGCTGTGTGCGTCTCTCAGTTTGCAAGAGGTGTGTCAAAAGCATTAGAGAAAATCCACAGGTCTAACACCTGAGCAGTTTGTGCTGACTGAGGAGAAGTGGCAAGGATGGTGATGCACCAAAGCAGAAGGAAGGCAGAGAGTGTCTCAACCCCAAGGCTGCAGATGCTGGTGGAGACTCAACACTAGTGGAACCAGCACACGTTCCCAGCCCCGTTTGGGAGGGCTCTCCTACAAAGTCGGGAAGGCTAGATTCTCGTTTTCCTAGCTTCTGCTTCTTGCCTCTGTTGTCTGCCGGGGCCTTCAGGAAGTTTTTTTTCTCCCAAGCAAAAAAGTACTACTTGTTTGTTCTTTTTGGAGCAAAGGAAGATGTTGTTCAAAGAGTACAAGGTTTCAGATAGCAAGAACAAGTTCTGGTGATCTCTTGCCCAACACAGTAACCATAGTTAAAAACAATGTACTGTGTATCTCAAATGCACTGTATTCTCACCACAAAGAAATAATACATATGTTAGGTGATAAATATGTTAATTTAACTGATTTGATCATTCTGCAATGTGTACATTGTAACCTCACAAATATATACATTCATGATTTGACAATTTGAACATAAAATGAAATAAAATTTTTAAAGTGGCCAGGTCGGCATTCTCTTAGAATTTCAGAAATTCTACTGGATGATGATATGAAAAATAGAGCAATATCCCATTTCTTCTGGCCAAACTATCTTGAAAGGGAAAAAGAAAAAGGGGAGAGAAAGATAGCGCAGTAGAATGATCAGATTACTCGGCCCTGTAATTTTCTACAGGCTTAGATGAAAGGCCTCGTCAATAAGCAAAATTCCCAGGTGGCTCAAGTGAAGCACAATAATGAAGAGAGAAATGAGATCCCGCTTCCTTTTTCCTTTTCATATGACAAGCCTCAACCCCAGCAACTCGATCTGCTGTGCAGCTGATTAATTTCCCCCAAAGAAGGAAATTGAAGACAGCACAAGCACAAGTCCAACCCCAAAAGAACAGTGAAAGAGTTACAAATACTGTGTTTTCAAACCAATTCACTTTGCTTATGTTCAGCAGTGATGTGAGCAAATGCTGTGATCTCTCTGCCCATGTCCTGGACCCCAGGGAGCGTTCCTTCCAAAGTGACAAAAAGGATCCAAGCACCTGCTTCCTCCCTTGCCTCACCCTCTACCAGATCCCAGATCTTTCCAAAATAAAGTGAATCCAACCTCCACCCCCCAGGTTTGTTGCCGCTTTCCTGTTTTTCCAGTTCTTCTTCAGCTTTCTTGAAGGGCCTTTGTCTCTCCAACGTCATGTAGGTCCCTCAGGAGACTCCAATTTTTTGATGGATTTCGTTGCCCCACATCCAACCCTGAGACAACCTGAGAGAATTCTGACGAGAGGCGGCACATCAGCCTGAGTCCTCTTCTTCGTCCCCATCTCAGACCTCAAGGAGAATATTCTCAGCCATATGTCAGATACCATTCTGGTGTTGTAGACAAAAGAACGTTGCAACCTTGAGACCTAAGAGCTGGAAAGCCTGAGCACTGTGACCGACGGGACAACACTTCACAGGGGACTGCTAGGAGTGCTGTTAGGACTTCCCTTTCTGTGTAGTTTCCCAACAAAGGAAAAATCTGACCCAAAATATACCTGGAAAATCATCCTATGGCCTTTTCATAAAAGAGAAAGATAACTTTTCAAAGTATTTAGTAAGAGATGTGAATCTATTTCTTTATTTGAGAAATATATTGTGGCTCGGTGCCTGAGCTGGCAGGTTCGAATTCAGCCCGGGCCCACCAAAGAACAATACAGTTGCAATCAAAAAAAATGGCCGGGTGTTGTGGCGGGCCCCTGTAGTCCCAGCTACTTGGGAGGTGGAGGCAGGAGACTTGCTTGAGCCCAGGAATTGGAGGGTGCTGTGAGATGTGATGCCATAGCACTCTATCCAGGGTGACAGCTTGAGGCTCTGTCTCAAAAAAAAAAAAAAGAAAAGAAATATATTGAATGACTACCATGTGCCAGGTGCCAGCACATTTATGAACTAGACACAAACCCCAGGCCAGACCCAGGGGCTCACACCTGTAATCCCAGCACTCTGGGAAACCAAGGCAGGTGGATCCCAGGAGCTCAGGAGTTGGAGACCAGCCTGAGCAAAAGCGAGACCCTGTCTCTACTAAAATAGAAAAAGTAGCTGGATGTTGTGGTGGGCACCTGTAGTCCCAGCTACTCAGGAGGCTGAAGCAAGAGGATCACTTGCGTCCAGTAGTTTGAGGTTGCTGTGAGCTGTGATGCCATGCCATGCTACCCAGCGTGACAGTAAGACTCTGTCTCAAAAAATAAAAAATAAAAATAAAAAGACTCATACCCTTCTCTGGGAGTCAGAGAAATAGAAACATGGGGGGATGATAAGTACAAAGGTGGAGAGAAACACTAAGGAAGAACGTGTAAGTTGCAAGAACACTGAGTAGGAGTTAACTTACCCAAGGAGGAAGTCCAGAGGTACGGGGGAAAGACAGGTTCCGTGTCTTCCCTCCAAACACACAAAAAGCCAAAAAAGTGTGTGTGACATATGTTTTTCCAAAGCAGCTGCACTCCGTGATGTCCTTGAATGTGGACTCACTGAGCTAGACAGTAGAGTTCCCTCTTTTATCCCCAATCTTTTATCATACTTACGTGACAGAGAAACAGAGAAGGAAGAGCAATGCCCAATTTTCTTCTCTTCTTGCCGACTTCAGCTTCCTGTCCTAGGTTAATCTGTCATCCCTCCAAAATGAAAAACTAAATGAATGTTGAAGAATAATTGGTCAAAATAAAAAAGGTAAAAGCTTTTCATGTCATGACTCCTCTAAAGACATGACATAAACATGTTAAAAATTTTATTGAATTTATTGCTGATAAAGCAATCAGGTTGAAGTTACAACCAATCCTAAGGAGAATGTAAAGAATAGACATATTTGTAGATCAAGAATATTGAAATTTTCAAATAATGACAAAACTGGCTTCCTCCACATTTGGTAAGTCGAGAGACTCTCCCTGATAGAGATTAAGTATATGTCTATAATATCGAATTTATTTATATGTCTATAATATCTTTAGACAAGAATTATTTTGCATTTTATCAGCCTCTACAACTTAAAGCGTCTTATAATGTCTCAGAGTGGGGAAGGGTGAATCTCAAGATTCATTGAAATCTTGAAATCTGGTGTAAAGCCCACCTTTCAATGGGCAGGGAAGGCAAGGGGAAATCAGGTAAAAAGGACTAATGGACACAGCTAAGTGAGGACGTTGAAGAAAGGGCTTCAAAGTCTGTGGAAGCTTTCTATTAAAGGGTCCAAGCGTTCTCTGAGAAAACAGAACCAGAGAGATATTGGTTTTAAGGAATTGTCTCATGCAAAAAATGTGGGTTAGTAAATCCAAAATTTACAGAGCTGCTGGCAAGCTAGAAATTCCGCAAGAATCATGTTGCAGTCTTGAGTCCAGATGTAGTCTGGAGGCAAAATTCTTGTCTCTTTTGGGACCTCAGTCTTTTATTCTTAAGGCCTTCAACTAATTGGATGAGACATGATCACATTAGGGAGGATAATCTGCTTTATTCAAAGCCTACTAACGAAAATGTTAATCACATCTAAAAGCACCTCCCGGCAACACCTAAACTGATGGGTGACCCAACAACCGGGTACTGCGGACCCAGTCACACTGACACCTAACATTAACATCACATAAACAAGAACCTCTTTTGCAATTTTTATCTTCCTGAACATGAGTCCTCTGGAGCAGGAAAGTAATGCTAATGAAGACAATGGACTGGGAAAGTCACACTAATGTTCACAGTGGGCAGCATGCAAATAGATGCTTTCCACTCTCAGGATTTTCTTTACATTACAGCTTACAAATTACATATCACATATTTATTATCATGGCATTTACTTTGTTTGCACCCATATTTACAATGATTATTTAGATTAATTCTGTGTCACTTCACCCAGTGTTCTCTACAGTTTCAGCTGGCACTCAACATTTCTGCCCTTTCCCTACAGGTGACTTTCACAACAAAGGCCTTAGACACCCACTCTGCGGAATTTGGACTTTTGCATGCAAGGAACAACAGACAGTCCAAGTAAAAGTGGCTTACATGACAATGTTCCTACATAATAAAAAGTGCAGTGGTAGAAAATTTCAGGAACTCATCAATAGAAAGCTCTGGGCCAGTTTTCTCCCACGGTCACAATGTGGGAGTCTAAGTCCAAGCATCACAGCTTAAACACACAAAGCCCCAAAGCAAGATGGGAGGGAGGTTCTCTCCATTGTGGCCTTTGCACCAAGAAGGAATATATTTCTCCAAGACCCTCAGAAGTCTTCCTTTCAGTTTACATCCCATACTGTAGCTCCAAGGGAACCTGGGATGGCAGGTATTTGGCACTTTCTACATCTTCTATGGGAAGCCAGCAAAGCTGGATAGAACAGCAGGGGGGATGACTGAGGAATAGGCCACTAGCGGTGTCTGCAGGGAGGGTTTTGAGGAGGGGAATCACATGATAAGATTTGCATGTGGGAGATTTCTTTGCTGGTGGCATGGGGGAAGGGCAGGAGGGGGCCACAGAAAGGTGATAGAGGGTAGACTGGAAGGTAAGTAGAAAGTAGATAGAGAAGATAGTGGTCCCCAGAGGAACACAGTTCTCCCAAGTGAGACACACCCCTGGAACCCACAAAAACAGCAGAGGAGTAGGTTCAGGAGCTGAGGTGCTATGTAAGCTGGTGGCATTGGCATTACTGCAGTCCCGTAGTCCCACCTCAGCCAGCCAGCTGAGGAGGCCTGAGGAAATCATACCCACACAAGACACATAGGAATTCATCTTGCACCCGTTCTTAGTGAGTAGGGCACCAGCCACATATGCTGAGGCTGGCAGGTTTGAGCCCATCACAGGCCTGCTAAACAACAATGACAACTGCAATCAAAAAATAGACGGGCGTTGTGGCGAGTGCCTATAGTCCCAGCTACTTGAGAGGCTGAGGCAAGAGAATCACTTAAGCCCAAGAGTTTGAGGTTGCTATGAGCTGTGACACCACAGCACTCTACCTAGGGTGACATAGTGAGACTCTGTCTCAAAAAAAAAAAGACATGTTGGAATTCATTTCCCTTAAAATCATAATGATGGTTACCACTGGGCAGCTTTGGGTTGGAGAGCTCAACAGAGCTTCCTCAGGGCCAACTGATGCTTCAGTGGATTTATAGAACTGGATTTCCAGAAAGCTTTTCAGCCTAACCTTTCAACAGCTGTCACATCTACAAGTTACCTGGAAAGATTTTTCAAAAGACTAATACCTTCATGTCTGGCCTTTGAAAGCCCATTCCTGATTTGAGGAACAAGATTACACATGTGAGCTGCACTAGAAGATGTTCTGATTATGGAATTTGTGGTTGCAAGGGCCAACAGCCAATATGAATAGAGGACAAGAGTGGCTGGGCAAGGTGGCTCACCCTCTAACGCTCTAAGAGGCCACGGCAGGTGGATTGCTTGAGCTCAGGAGTCTGAGTCCAGCCTAAGCAAGAGTGAGACCCCATCTCTACTGAAAATAGAAAAACTAGCTCGGTGTTGTGGTGCATGCCTGTAGTCCCAACCACTCAGGAGGCTGAGGCAAGAGGATTTATCAAGCCCAAGAGTTTGAGGTTGTTGTGAGTTATGCTGCCGCAGCAGTCTACCCAGCATGAAAGAGTGAGATTCTGTCTCAAAACAAACGTACAAACAGAGGACAGGAGAGAGGGGATGTAAAAATCCATGTGGCCACAGGTAGGGAAGAAGTCACGCAGAGCCTCACAGGACTAGGAGCCACCAAGAGCCAAGGCCCTTCTCTCCATCCCTCTGGGAAACATGGCCGTCTATCCCCATTTTACTCTGTGCTGCACCACACCCACCTTCCTGCTTCTTCTCATCCTTTTCTCTTACTGTTCCTGCACGAGGCCCAACACAGTCACCGTCATACCTGGGTCTGTGCAGCACTGACTTCAGGCCCAGCAGCTCCAACCAATAAGCCACAACTTCCATGTCCCGTAGTTCAACGCTGGGAACCAGGCCACGTTCCTGGTTCCTCTGACAGAGGATCAGCCTAGAGAAGGGGCTTCCTGAGTTGGGATGTCTCCTTCAGCAGCAAACAGCTGTTCTTGTGGCCAGAGAAGCAACACCAGCTAAGCTCAGCAGACAGCCAAAATCCCGCACGTCCCGAACCAGATACCCAGACAGCCTGAGGAATTCAGGGTGGAGCC
Source organism: Perodicticus potto (assembly GCA_963574655.1). NCBI lineage: Eukaryota > Metazoa > Chordata > Mammalia > Primates > Lorisidae > Perodicticus > Perodicticus potto. The sequence goes on along the minus strand of CAUYRH010066219.1, from coordinate 1,151 downwards.
ACTGAGGAGACGGAGGCAGTCATTCCATTACGAGTCTCCGATGTGGAAATACTACTCTTTTTGGTTTTTGCATCATCTCTTTGTTCTGGGTATGTTTTTTCAAGATTATGGAGCTAGATCCCAAAAATAGGAAGATAAAGAGCAGCCAACGTTTCCCAGGCCACAGAGAAGGAGCAAGGTGACTGGGAAGTGTTTCTAAGACCACGTTTCTGAGGGTCCCAAGTGTCCAAGTCTCATTCCCTCATCTAGAAAATAAGGGTCTGCACTAAATGACTTCTAAGGTCCCTTCCAGTTGTGTCATTCTATGACTGGAGCTTTTTCCTTACAGGGAGGATCTGGAAAACCAAATAGGGAGCAAACCTTCTCATCATAGAAAGGCGCCTCCTTACTTACGGCCATGGTACAATGTGGGCAGCATCAGTCACCTTTCATTTTCAGAAAATAAGGCAACATAGGAAGAAACAAGATCTTTTTACGTTTTTTTATTCTTAGAAGCAGGGTCTCTCTCTGTCACCCAGGTTGGAGTACAGTGGCCTCATCATAGCTCACTGCAACCTCAAACTCCTGAGCTGAGGCAATTCTCCTGCCTTGGCCTCTTAAGTCGCTAAAACCAGAGGCAGGCGCAACCACACCTGGCTAATTTAAAGAAAAAAAAAATTTTTTTTTCCAGAGTTGACTTTTAATTTCTCCTAAAGCCGCTGAAGCAAAAATCATGATAAAACATTCTTTACTTTACAACTCCCCCAACGAAAAAAAAAAACACTATTTGTAGGAAAAAATGGTTTTGTACATAGGATGGGGAACAATATAAATCCAAAACTTACAGATAAGGGTTAGCTCTATCATTCATCGCTTTTAAAAAGTTTATATGAATATCCAGTCAAAACCAACAGGGTAGCGCCCTTGAAATGTTATCTATACGGATTTCCAAGTAGACCACAGGACTGTATACTGTCTTGGAATGTCCTCAGAAGGCTCCGTCATTGATCAGGTAACAGAGTAAAAACCCCAGAGTCCTCTCTTTCAAACAGATGAGGGAAAGACACAGGGACAAAGAAGCTATTCAAACTTCGTCTTCTTTCCTTGTGGCTTGTGGTCTCCTCCTCCTCCTCTTCCACCTCGGAAGCCTCCTCGGCCTCCAAAGCCTCCCC
>CAUYRH010066217.1:0-20625 GCA_963574655.1 Perodicticus potto | reverse complement strand
GCTGTCACCCTGGATAGAGTGCTGTGGCATCACAGCTCACAGCAACCTCCAATTCCTGGGCTCAAGCGAGTCTCCTGCCTCTGCCTCCCAAGTAGCTGGGACTATAGGCGCCCACCACAACGCCCGGCCATTTTTTGGTTGCAGCCACCATTGTTGTTTGGCGGGCTGGGCTGGATTCGAACCCATCAGCTCAGGTGTACGTGGCTGGCGCCTTAGCCCGTTGAGCTACAGGCGCCGAGCCTGTTAACATTATTTTAAACACTTATTTTAATAATCTGATTTAGCATTTTTTAAGATTCTATTTTTTTTAAAGAATTAAAGATGTATGGGTGGCACCCATGGCTCATGGAGTAGGGCACCGGCCCCATATACTGGAGGTGGTGGGTTGAAACCCAGCCCTGGCCAAAAACTGCAAAAAAAAAGAATTAAAGATGTTTATTCAAGCAGGTTAAAATAGATAAACTCTCAAACCAAGATTCTGTTTTAATTGACGTTTTGGTGAAAGAATGATTTACCCAGGAAACCTGTGCTTTGCTACCTGTACCCACATGGTTCTCAAAGTTTGGGTGAGGAAGAGTTGGGCAGTTATGCACACAAAGGCAAAGGAATTCTAGATTATCAGTCATATCAGTTTTGTTTTGGGCAAGAAGAGGTTATATATTGAATTACTTTATGTTGTTTCTGGGATCCCACTGTCTCTTGGTATTCATCGTTTCTAATGAGAAATCAGCTGTTAATCTCATTGGACTGCCCTTGCATGTGATGGGCTGTTTTTCATATGTGTTTGTTGGCGTGCTTAATAGTTTACCACATTTCTTTAAGGCTCTATTTATTTTCCTTATTCTTTATGCTTTCTGCCCTTTGGATTGCAGAGTCTCTATAAATCTATCTACAAATCATAGATTTTTTTCTTCTTCCAGTTAAAAATCTAACACTGAGCCCCTCTAATGAATATTTAATTTCATTTATTATACTTTTCTACTTCAGAATTTCCATTGGGTTATTTTTATAATTTCTATTTCTTTATTAATATTCTCTATTTGACAAGACATCAGCATTATGCCTTCTTTTTTTTTTTTTTGAGATGGAGTCTCACTCTGTCACCCTGAGTAGAGTGGTGGTATCATAGCTCACAGTAACCTCAAACTCAAATTCTTGCCTCAGCCTCCTGAGTAGCTGGTACTACAAGCATGCACCACTACACCTCCAGCTAATTATCTTCTAATTTTAGTAGAGATGGGGTCCTGCATTTGCTTAGGGTGATCTTGAATTCCTGGGCTCAAGCAATTTACCTGCTTTGGCATCTCAGAGTGCTAAGATTACAGGCATGAGCCACAATGTCCAGCCAGCATTATGCCTCCCTTTACTTCTTTAAATGTGGTTTTCCTAAGTTTTCGAACAATGGTAAAGTAACTGCTTTGAAGCCTTTGTCTACTAAGTCTAACATTTTTCCCTGGGGACATAAATTGCTCCATTGTCCTTTTTTTTTTTTTTTTTTTGAGACAGAGTCTCACTATGTCACCCTCGGTAGAGTGCCATGGCATCACAGCTCACAGCAACCTCAAACTCTTGGGCTTAAGAGATTCTCTCGCCTCAGCCTCCCAAGTAGCTGGGACTACAGGTGCCCACCACAACACCTGGCTATGTGTTTGGTTGTAGTTGTCATTGTTCTTTTTGCTGGGATGGGTTCGAACTTGCCAGCTCTGGTGTATGTGACTGGCACCCTAGCTGCTGAGCTACAGGAGCTGAACCTCCATTGTCTTTTGGTTAGGGGTCATTTTTGTTATTGATTCCTAACTGGATATTCATCCCAAAGAAAGGAAATCAGTATACACACAAATATACACTTGTGTGTATATTGCAATACTGTTTACACTAGCCAAGATAAGAAGTCAACCTAAGTGTCCATCAATGGATGAATGGATAAAGAAAATGTGGTATTTATACACAGAATAACATTCAGCTATTAAAAAGGACGATATCTTGTCATTTGAAGCACCATGGTTGAAATTGGAGGTCATTATGTTCAGTGAAGTAAGCCAGGTCCAGGATTCATTATGAGGACAGCCTTTGAGGTTTGTTCTGACCCCGGGAGGTTCTTCCTAGCTATCTCTTTCTGTGTTCTCTCTGGTGAACTAACTGGCCTGTGGTTCAGCTTGTTGGTAAGAGAAGCAATTTTTTTTTTTCCATAGAGACAGAGTCTCTCTTTATTGCTCTCAGTAGAGTGCCTCACACAGCTCATAGCAACCTCCAACTCCTGGGTTTAGGTGATTCTCTTGCCTCAGCCTCCCAAGTAGCTGGGACTACAGGTGCCCGCCACAACGCCCAGCTATTTTTTTTTGTTGTTGTTGTTGTGGTTGCAGTTCGGCCAGGGCTGGGTTTGAACATGCCACCCTCAGTATATGGGGCCAGCTCCCTACCCACTGAGCCACAGGCACCACCCCCCAATTTTTTTTCTTTTTGAGACAGAGTCTCAAGCTGTTGCCCTGAGTAGAGTGCGATGGCATCACAGCTCATGGCAACCTCAAACTCATTGGCTTAAGCGATTCTCTTGCCTCAGCCTCACAAGTAGCTGGGACTACAGGTGCCTGTTGCCGCAACACCCGGCTATTTTTCTGTTGCTGTTGTCATTGTTGCTTTAGCTGGTCCGGGCTGGATTCGAACCCACGAGCCTCCGTGTATGTGGCTGGCACCTACCCTATGAGCTAGGGGTGCCGCCAAGAGGAGCAATTATTTTCAACAGCACCTTTAGGCTTGAAGCTTTCCCATGGTCTATTTCAAATAAAGTCAGTTTCTTTGTTGGGGGGATTCATTGAGGGTACAAAGAACCAGGTTACATTGATTGCATTTGTTAGATAAAGACCCACTTACACTTGTGTCCCACCCTCCAAAGGTGTGCCACATCCCATAAATAAAGTCAGTTTCTATGGAGAAAGCTTAGAACTCTCTGTTCTTAGGAACTTCCTTTCCCCTTTGGCAAAGTCTCTGAGTGAGTTTCTAGGACAGTGGTAGTCTCTGGTCTTGGTTTGCTTCAAAGATCTGGTATATATTTTCCAGTATGCCACAGGTTCTAAACTGTTTCAGTGACCCAGCTGTGGGCTTTCTTTTGAGGCTTGGTGGTATGCAGACTTGGTTTTCAGTAATAATTCAGCAATTTTGCCTCCAATCTATCAGTTAAATGTTATTTAATCCTTTAAAAACCTGTAACAAAATGCTATTATGAGGGGGAAAAAATTACATATATGAGTATGTGGGTGTGGCCTTTTCCATAACTAGTTTGATGGTTTGGTTCTCAGTGTCGTGTTTATGTTGCCCCTGAGATACCAACCAACATTTTGTCTAAAACAAGCCCTATGTGAGAGCTATTAGTGTTGCACTGTGGACCTTAGATCTTGCTCAGATTAATTGTAGAATAAAAGAATTCTCAAGTTTGGTTCATGCTGGGGTTGCTTAGGAAGAAAGCTATCAAATTGCTTGCTCCAAATTGATGACACACACACACATGCACACACATAGACACACACACACATACACACACACACACACCTGTTTGAGTGGGAGCCAGGCATGGCTGACTTGCTCACGGAAGGGACAGAGTTGGGTGTTACTTGAAGCCCAGACCCTCTGGCTGGTGATGGAACTACTCTCTGCTATCTAGGAGCTCATGTCATTTTAGGAGCAAAGCTGGTGTCTAAGACCTGACTTTCTTTGGCTTAGGTAGGATTTTAAATGAAGCAAAGGCTTTTCCTACCCACTTGGCATATCCTAGAGACAGAGCCCTTAAGACCACAGTCAGAAACCAAGAGGTGATTTAAAAAGACATGAATATTTTTATTTAATTAATTAATTTATTTATTTTACATCAGACGGGTAATGTGCTGACGTTGGAACAAGATTTGTAGGAGGCACATCTCACCCATATGCATGAAAACACTTATGAACTACAAAAGGATCAAAAAAGACATGAATATTTCAAAATGAAAGCCCTCTGCCAAGACAGTGTACAGTTGGTATGATGAAAAAATATGCTCACTGACTCAGAGGGTCACTTGCTTAGGAAAGTGTCCCAGGGGATTGAGTTTTTCAACATTCCTGCCCTTGGTTCACACATCTTTGTCCCCAGATCTGCTGTCTCTTCATTCATGACAAAAGCTCGGCAAGACCATTTTTGCAGAGACAATTTCATTTTTATTCTGAAGCAAAGCCAGAATTACCGCAATGCTTTGGAGGAACCAGACCTAAATGTGTTGAGCGGCATGGCTCCTGTTTTGCCCAATGGGCATGGACTCTCTGCACACCTTATGTTAACTCTTCTTTCCTCGCCCAATTCTCTTTATCATGTTAAAATACACATAACATAACATTAACCATTTTTTAGTGTACGGTTCAGTGACATTCAGGGCATTCATGTTACTGTGCAACTATCACCACCATCCATCCAGGATATGCATGGGGCTGGCTAGCATGGGTGTCCCTTGTGCACTGTCCTGTCCTGGGAAGGTGTGGGGCACAACCTGGGAGGGTGTGGGGCACAATACTGTGCATACACACTCACATGTACACACATACAGCCATGCACACATACTCATGCCTTGTGGTTGCATGCATGCAGACATGGATACACACATGCACATATGGAGCCAAACAGGCATGCTTGCACACCCACACAGAAACATGCACATATGCAGCCACACAGACATGCATACACAAGCATGCCTGACCATGAAGCCAGACAGGCATGCCTACACACACGCACATGTGTATACACACATGCACACACAGAGCATGCAGACACTCTTTGACACCACTGTAGTTACACAGGGCTATGTCCCCAAGAAGTGGGCTCTCTTTCCAACCTTTTCCTCTCACTGGCACTATAGAGTGAATGTGCCCCCCCAAAATATACAGGTTGAAATCCTTGGCCCCAAGGTGATGGTATTAGAAGGTGGAATGTTTGGGAGGGTGATTACATCATGAAGGCCCCCATGATAGGTTTATTGTCTTTAAGAAATGCCAGAGAGACCCTCACCCTCTTTCCACCATTTGAGGACATGAGATGTTGGCCATCACCCAGGAAAGGGTGTCTCCAGAGGCTAGGGTACACAGTTGAGGACACAGATCCCTGTTGCTGGCTCAGGGATGGAACTGAAGCCTGGAGGCAAAGAGCAGGTCTACCCCCAAACTCCCAGGGTCCCGTCTTTCCTTCAATCACTTGGAGCTGTCCTCTCATGCCCAGCTCTGGGCCCCTACCTAGCTGCCCCCTTCTCTGCCTTCCCTGGTGCCAGAGTCGGGATCAGCTCAGTGACACATCTGATGGCAGGTGTCTCCAGGGTATGGGATGTAGGGGCCCTGCCTCTAAGTCCTGCCCTGCTTCTCCACACCTTCAGCTCTGCCTCCTCCTTCAGACATGGTCCTCCCTGGGTAAAGCCTGTTTTCCTCCTGGGTGAGGCTTACCCGGCATCCTCAGCGTTCTTGCCTTGGGACTGAGTTCTCAGGGGACCCTCCAGTCCAACATAAAGATGCCTCAGAGACCCAGCCAGGCTGTGTGCTACAAGGAGCGGTTGGGTGGGCTACCAACCAGGCTGGGCCAGCCTGGCTGGGGGTGAGGGTGGGGTGGGGGCGGGCTCAGTCTGCTATCAGTGATAGCAGCGCAAGGGACCTGATATCACAGGAGTGGTGGATCAGGGGCCTGTGAGCAGCTGCTGCCTTACACCTTCCCTTGCCAGACCCCAGGGCATTCAGATGTAGGACCCCGGAGGAGGGGTCCCAGGTCCCCCTTGGGGTGGCCTTGGATACCCCTCTGGAGTGGTCTTAGGTGTTTTCAGGTTCCACTTCAGGTGATTTTGAATCTCTCTAGAGGTGGTCCCAGGTCCTTTTTGGGGTGGTCCCAGGTACCCAGGCCCCTTCCTGCCCTGCAATTCAAGATGCTGGCCTGAGGATGAAGCCAGGCCAGCTGTGACCACCCCCCAGCCTATGTCATTGCTGGAGGACACAGGCGTCCTTCTGTCCCTGGCTGTGGCCCTGAGCATCTGCCCTTTGCTCCTCTTGGGGCCGAGGGTGAAACTGAATCCTGGATAGTGACACCGGGTCTATTTTGGAGCTGGGCTGGGCCAGCCTGGCTGCTGGTGGGGGTGGGGTGGGGGCGGGCTCAGCCTTCTTCAGCTGACAGTGTCTGTGTGTCCTTTTGTCCCTGTCCAGTCTGAGGACTGGCCAGAGTGTGGGCTGCTGGGTGCAAACCTTGTCGGTCCTGGGCACTTGGAGGGAGGTGAGACCCAGCAGCCCCTGACCCACCACCTGGGCTGCCCAGAGCCCTCCATAAAGAGAGGTGAGGAGGCAGAGAACCCAGTAGGGTGGGGGACCTATCCTATGCCCCTGGAGGGTGGCTCAGCTGAAGGTTGGGGAACAGAAGGACCTTCAGAGTCTGGCTAGGCTGAGCAGTTCCCCACCGCAGTGCTTGGGCTCCAGCCTCTGCCCCATCGGTGACCCGGAGCTGGACCCCCATGTGGGAAAAGACCTGCCTGCCTGGCTGGGGGCTGAAGGGGGTGCTGGGGCCAGGGTCATGCACCCACTGCCTCACGCCCCCCCATGGGCTGACCACCACTCCAAGAGCAGCCTGGGGGTCTGGCTGGCCCTGCCCCCAGCTCTGCTGAGATAGATGCCTGCTGACAGCTGGGGCTATTTTGGGCCTGTTGTCTCAGCACTGGGGACAGCCAGAGGGGCACTGACACCTGACTCCAGGAAAGAATTTCCTCTGGAGCGGGGAAGCCCACAGGGGGTCTAAGGTGAGGTACAGGCAGCCTTGGGGAGCTGCCCGTGGAAGTCTGTTCTGGAAGGGCATGGAGGGGTTGGGGAGCAGGTCACCACTGGAGTCCATGCTATTGGGGTGATGGGAGAGAAGGGGAAGGCAGCTGCAGATCTGTCAGGCTCTGTGGGCCTACTCTCACTCTGGGCTCTCCCTGAGAGAGGTTCCAGGGTCCCTGGAGGGCCAGAGAGTGGCAAGTTCTGTAAAGTGAGGGTGGAAGGGCCATGAAGGGGGCTGAGAATGTCTACACCGGGGGTGTGTTTGTGTCCTGAGCCCACCATAGGGCTGGAGAGAGGTGCTTTTCTGGCATGCTGGGGGCAGAAGTCTCCACTTCCTGAGGAGGCACCTGGAATGCCCACAGTGTCTGCATGTCCAGTAACCTCCAATCGAGAATGTGCCAGGGTGGATTTCCTGGGAGTCCCTGGGGTGGCCTTGGGTGGGTCTTCTCCCCCCACCCAGCCTGGCTGGTGTTTCTTCATCTGTGATATGGGCCACCAAGAAAGGAGGGCAGCTCCCTTGTCCTCTCTGGCCTCAGACCTGCTGACCAACAGGGTGGTTGCTTGATAGGGGCGCCAAGACCTTCCCTCTGATCTATCGTCTGCTCCCAGGCCTGCCACCACATGGCTGCATGCTGACGGTGGGAATGAAGGCCCTGGGGCCTCACCACTGTTCCTGGTGGTCTTGGGCTATAGTGTCTGCACTCAATATCGCCAGATTAGGCTCTGGGCACCTGCCAAAGGCTGGGAGCTCCCTTCTCTACTGGGCCTTTTGGTGCAGAGTGGCTGCCTGTATGTGCTGCCTCATGTGTCATTCTACTGTCACCCTGGCTGGGCCAGCTGGAGGCCGGGGATGAGAGGATGCCCCACTTTGCTTAGAGGGAACCCAGACTGACCACTTGGTTTTGGGGAGTGCTGAGGAGAGCTCAGGGTGCCTGGAGAGTTGATATCAAAGTAGCCTCTTGAGGCCTGGGAGGTGCTGGTGGAGGAGAGCTCTACAAGAGGCTAAGCTCAGTCTCTGGTCATCACTGTAGGCGCCCCCCTGCCCAAGTTCTCTCCAGCCCCAGAAAGTCATGCTGTGGGTGGAGGGTGGCTGGGGGCAGAGGTGCTGACTGCACAGTGAGTCAGCAGACTGGCACCCGCTGAGTGCAGCCTAGCCCTGCTCTGGGCTCAGGCTCCACAAGGGGATTAAGATGGATTAGTTACCTGAATCACAGGACTGGGAGCTAGAGGGCCCTGGGAACATCAGCCTAGGTCAGCCCACAGTGGGCAGCCCAGGCCCAGAGACTAGAGGCTCTGGTCTTAGGGAAGGTGTGGTGAGGTGAGGAGCCCCGTGGGGTAGTCGTGTCTGCCCAGGGATGGAAGCAGTAAAAGCATGTCATGCCTGTGGGGTCCACTCACACTTGCTATTCTTATGGAAGAGCCAACTCTTATCTCACCACACCTGTACTGGGGGCTGGCCAACTGGATCTCAGCCTGGGGTGGGGTGCTCAGCTGGGGCATCACCTGAGGCTGTTGGTAATGATGGTGCCTAAGAAGACCCAGGTGTCCAACCCCATTCCTGTAGTGTGTCCAGCTGGTCAGGGCAGCTGAGCACTCTGGAGTGACCAAGTCACTGGCAATACCAGGTTGGACTCAGCTGGCCCTGCCCAGCTTGTCTCAGCTGGGAGGTCTCTAGCTCTTCCAGGTGGATGTTTCAGGCATTGCTAACTCCAGGCTACAGGGATCTTCCACCTGTCCTCACCATCTTTGCCACTGGCCATGCACTGCCATGGCCCTCCCCTCTGGGATCCTGGCCAGGCCCTATGGAGGGGACACGAGTGTGGGGGTGCCGAATGGTTTCCATTCTTTCTGTGCTCATTGATGAAGAGTATACCCCCCCTTGAGGGAAATGGGGCTCCCTACAGAAGAGGCAGGTCAGGGTAGCTGCAACCTACCCAGGCTCTGGTCCAGGGTAGCTGCAGGCAGGTCAGTCAGGTCCCTGGAAGAAGCCAAGAACAATTGTTAGAGGAGACAGGTAAGGGAAGGGTGCCCAGGCCTCTGGGCTAAGGGAGCTTCCCCCTCTTGGTTTTGGAAGCACATTGACTAATTGAGTGGCAGTGGTGTGTATCAGGCAGGAGATAGCACACTCACAGGTAGAATGGCTCACCAGTGCTTGCTGAGGGTCCTCTGGGTTTGGGGTAGGTGCTCTAGCAGACCTCCAGCTGGGGAGAGGAGACAGGGTGTTCCTGCCTTTCAGAAAAGCCCATCTGTCAGGGGCGCCATACCTGAAGTGCCCCAAAAGGCTAGGCACATCCTGCCTTAAACTGGGTTCTCCAGGTGGTACTTGATAAAAGAAAGAGCTGGCTAGGGTGTAGGCCGGCCTCAGCGTGCACCAGGAACTCATCCTCATCCCCACTTCAACCCCCCTCACACTTTCCAGGACCCCACCACGGCTAGTACCATCATGGATCCCTCCTCGTTCAGCGGTGCACCTCGCTTCCTCACACGGCCCAAAGCATTCGTGGTGTCGGTGGGCAAGGATGCTACACTTAGCTGCCAGATCGTGGGCAACCCCACGCCGCAGGTGAGCTGGGAGAAAGACCAGCAGCCGGTGGAGGCTGGTGCGCGCTTCCGCCTGGCCCAGGACGGTGACCTGTACCGCCTGACCATCCTGGACCTGGCGCTCCGTGACAGCGGCCAGTACGTGTGTCGTGCGCGCAACGCCATTGGAGAGGCCTTCGCGGCGGTAGGCTTGCAGGTGGACGCTGAGGCCGCGTGCGCTGAGCAGGCCCCACACTTCCTGCTGCGCCCCACATCCATCCGCGTGCGTGAGGGCTCTGAGGCTACTTTCCGCTGCCGCGTGGGCGGCTCCCCAAAGCCAGCGGTGAGCTGGTCCAAAGACGGGCGACGCCTGGGTGAGCCCGATGGCCCCCGCGTGCGCGTGGAGGAGCACGGGGAGGCGAGCGCACTGCGCATCCGGGCTGCACGGCCGCGCGACGGTGGCACTTACGAGGTGCGCGCAGAGAACCCGCTGGGCTCTGCCAGTGCCGCCGCCGCGCTCATGGTGGACCCGAACGCCGACGTGGCCAGCCCTCCAGGAACCTCCACGGCCGCGCTCTTGGCGCACCTGCAGCGGCGGCGCGAGGTCATGCGCGCTGAGGGCGCCCCGGCCTCGCCTCCCAGCAGCGGTACACGCACCTGCACGGTGACCGAGGGCAAGCACGCGCGCCTCAGCTGTTATGTGACTGGTGAGCCCAAGCCCGACACAGTGTGGAAGAAAGACGGACAGCTGGTGACCGAGGGCCGGCGCCACGTGGTATACGAGGACGAGCAGGAGAACTTCGTACTCAAGATCCTCTTCTGTAAGCAATCGGACCGCGGCCTCTACACCTGCACGGCGTCCAACCTCGTGGGCCAGACCTACAGCTCTGTGCTGGTCGTCGTGCGCGGTGAGCTGCCGGGGCGCAGCGGTCGCTGCCTGGTGGGCGTGGGCCCAGGAGTCCGGAGTTGCAGGTCTCTGTGCCCGGTCCGCGAAAGGCGGGTAGACGTGGGCGATGACTCTCCGTATGTCTTATCTTTGCAGCGACCTGCTTTCTGGTCCGCTGCCCGGCCCCCACACCCTTAGCCTCCTGCCATCCGTTACTCCCTGTCCCCTTCCCACACCCCACCTCTCCACTTCCGCAGCCTCCCGCACTCGCTCCTCCCCTCTCCCGCCCCGCCCCCACTCCGGGGAAGAGCCCCGGGCCCTTCCTCCCGCGTCCTCCCGCCCACCTCCAACCCCACCCCTCGTCCTCCTCACTCCTGACCCCCGGACCCGGGTCCTCTTGAGTCCTCCTTTGCTGCTCCTAATCAGCCTCCACCCCGCAGAGCCCGCGGTGCCCTTCAAGAAGCGGCTGCAAGACCTGGAGGTGCGGGAGAAGGAGTCGGCCACTTTCCTGTGTGAGGTGCCGCAGCCAACCACCGAGGCCGTGTGGTACAAGGAGGAGACGCGGCTGTGGGAGAGCGCCAAGTACGGCCTTGAGGAAGAGGGCACTGAGCGCCGGCTGACGGTGCGCAATGTCTCGGCTGACGACGACGCTGTGTACATTTGCGAGACCCAGGAGGGCAACCGTACTGTTGCTGAGCTCGCGGTCCAAGGCAGGCGGGGATGGGCCAGGGGGAGTGTGTAAGGGCGAGCTGGAGGCGGGGTCCAACCAGCCCAAGCCCTCTTCCATCCACTCCAGGTAACCTCCTCCGAAAGCTCCCTCGAAAGACAGCAGTGCGCGTGGGGGACACGGCCATGTTCTTTGTGGAGCTGGCCGTCCCAGAGGGCCCAGTCCGCTGGCTGAGGAACCAGGAGGAGGTGGTGGCTGGGGGCCGCGTGACCATCACTGCAGAGGGCACGTGCCACACGCTGATCATCTCGAAGTGCAGCCTGGAAGACGTGGGTGAGGTGGCCTTCTTGGCTGGTGACAGCCGGACATCCACCCAATTCTGCGTGTCTGGTGAGGGCAACCTGGGGAGTGGTCTTTGGTTGGTGTCCTTTCCTTGTCGGCCTTCAGCTCAGCTTTCTGGGTTCAGCCTATTGCTGGGAGGGCCACGGAGAAGGTGGGGAGAAGCCATTGCCCTGCGCACCCAAACTTGGCCTCTCCCCAGAGGTCCAGTCACCCTTCTCACCATAATCAGAGAAGTGGTTTCAGATCCTGAGTAGGGGGCTGTGAGCCTTTCTGACAGCTGATGGTCCAGACTCCCAGAGTAGCATGCACTCGGAGGGCTGGGGGTTCTGTAACACTCTCTCTGGGTGACTCCGACCTAAAGCTCAGAGAGGGGATGCCCAACCAGTGACCTCATCCCACTTTTCACTCAGCCCCCAGGAAGCCACCACTGCATCCCCCTGTGGACCCCATGGTAAAGACCAGGACAGAGAGTTCTGTGACCCTCTGCTGGTCCCCGCCAGCCTATGGGGATCGCCCTGTCACCATCGACGGCTACCTGGTGGAGAAGAAGCGGCTCGGCACCTACACCTGGAGTCGGTGCCATGAGGCAGAGTTGGTAGCCACACCGGAGCTGATTGTGGCTGGTGTGGCGGAGGAGGGGGACTTCCAGTTCCGGGTGTCAGCTATCAACGGCTTTGGCCAGAGTCCCTACCTTGAATTCCCGGGCACTATCCACCTGGGTAAGTGGGATCTCTTGGTGATGGCATTCGCTGGCTTGGCCCTGAATTGCCCAGTTCCTGAGGTGTGGCTCACCTTTAGCTGAGGCCAGAGTGACCGCATAGAATCTCTTTGTGGGGTGGGGGGATGCTAGAGTCCTGCTTCTGGTGGAGCCTCCTTGGTTGGAAGGAGAGGGGACCCTGACACAGGTAGAAAGGATCCTGAGACACGTTCCCTGGGAGCCTGCCTATCTTCAGCACCCGAAGGGACCAGGATTCAGGGCTGCCCCACCATGGCAGGTTCATGGAATCCCAGAGGGGTCTCTGGGTGGCTGTCACTTGTTTCTGCTCCTTTGTGAGCTTGACTTGTACTTCTACTGTCTTCATGTGTGCTGGCTGGGTTTCCTGAGAAGGGGGCATTTGGGTCCAGGCTTTGGAGGAAGAGGAGGGAAGGTTGGAGACCCCTCTGTGTATACTCTGCTCCCTGGCTCTGGCTCCTCCCTCACGCAGCCTGCTTTGCAGTTCCCCAGCTGGCTGTAAGGACACCCCTGAAGGCAGTGGAAGCGGTGGAGGGTGGCGAGGTCACCTTCTCCGTGGACCTCACGGTGGCCTCAGCAGGCGAGTGGTTCCTGGATGGGCAGGCCCTGAAGGCCAGCAGCGTGTATGTGATCCACCACGACCGAACCCGGCACACGCTCACCATCCGGGGAGTGCCGGCCAGCTTGCACGGGGTGCAGCTCAAGTTTGTGGCCAATGGCATTGAGAGTAGCATCAGGATGGAGGTCCAAGGTAGGCAGGGTAGGGGTGGGGGACCTGGCCTGGGACCCTGAGCTCCATTTCCTTAAGGGCAGGTGTGGAACGGGGGTCACTTTCAGGAATGGTAAGGTGGTGGGTGTTCAGAGAGCTTGCCTCAGACTGGGTGGTGGCATTACTCATAGGTGTGTGTGGACGAAGGGGCTGGGGCTACAGGGGCCCCACTCTTGTCAACTCTTCACCCGTATTTCCATCTCTCTCCTTATCTCCTCCGTTGCCCGTTCCCCTCCTCCCTCATCTACCTGTGTTCAACTACCAGCGGCCCTGGGGCTGCCCACCAACAAGCCACCAGCTGTGGCTGCCCGGGAGGTGCTGGCCCGGGTACATGAGGAGGCACAGCTGCTGGCTGAGCTATCGGACCAGGCAGCAGCCGTGACATGGCTGAAGGATGGCCGTGCACTTCCCCCAGGCCCCAAGTACGAGGTGCAGGCATCTGCAGGGCGGCGGGCGCTGCTTGTGCATGATGTGGTGCGGGACGATGCCGGCCTTTATGAGTGTGTCAGCCGTGGTAGCCGCGTTGCCTACCAGCTGTCTGTGCAAGGTGAGGGCTGTGGGCAGGTGGGCAGGGTCTGGGTCTACATCCTCTGTCCCTACCCTATTCTCCAACCCCATGAGGTCTGTGGTTCAGCTTCGTAGAAGGAAGGACTTCCTGATGGTGGGCGGTTCCTTGAGTGGGCAGTGAGCACCAGGCCGAGACTAGATAGGGTCTTTCTGGTTTGGGTGAGAATTGATGTGTCCTGATGACCGCTGTGGCCAAGCATAGTTCTGGACCCACTATGTGCCCCCACAGGCCTCACAGCCTTTCTACACAAGGACATTACGGGTGGCTGTGTGGATGCTGTGGCGGGGGGGCCAGCCCAGTTCGAGTGTGAGACCTCAGAGGCCCACGTCCGCGTGCGCTGGTACAAGGATGGCACTGAGCTGGGTCGCTCCTGTGAGCGCTTCACCCAGGAGGATGTGGGGACACTACACCGGCTAGTGGCAGTTGCAGTCACCAGGCAGGATGAAGGCACCTATTCCTGCCATGTTGGTGAGGACTCTGTGGACTTCCAACTCAGGGTCTCTGGTGAGCGCACCTGTGTGTGTGTGTTTGTGTGTTAGTGTGTCTGGGCTCTTGTGATGTGGGGAGCAGGTCTGGCTGCATCCAGCACAGTGAACTTGACCTTCCTGGTCGTTATCACTTTTCTCCAGTGAGTGATTGGTGGGGCAGTTGCAACTCTGTTTCGTAAAAGGAATGGCATGGAAAATAATATTTATGTGGGTGAAGGATCCAAATATGGAAAATAAAATAGCAAGAAAGAAATTGAGGAAGAATAAGTATAAATTTGGTTTTATTCAGACTTTAGGAGAATATTGTCCATCTGCCCCAGAGCCTACATCTCCTGGTTGTGTTCACATCTGCAGCTAGAGTTTATTCACAGTGCGTTTTTCTTCTTTATTGTGTGTTTGTGGGCCAGGCTCAGGCTTGGGTCCAACTCACAGACCCAAAGACAGAGAGGCCCCCCAAGCCCAGGCATATGCCTGAAAACTTTTCATTGCTGGCTTCTAGAGGCAAATGTGTGGGCACGCGGGCATTTTATTTATAAAAATTAATATCTACATCAACACAGTCCTTAATAACTTTTAGAATTGAACTTACACAAAGCAGAGAACACTGTGCTGTCTGCTCTTTGGTGTTCTAGAAAATTGGAGAAATGTTTGTGAATCTGAACTTTGATTCTGTTTTGATCCCAATGACAGACCTGTGGCTATAGAAAACATACCTCATGGACAAGAGTTTAGGGGGAGAGAAAAAGTGTGTCCTGTCAGGGACAGTTAGCTACCAGGCCTTCTTGGCAATTTCTCAGAGGCATGTTATGCCACCCTCCTGGTGCACACCATGGTCCTGGGCTGGGCTGTGTCAAGCATTGTATTTTCCTGTGCTTGACCACACATGAGCACCCAGACCATGGAAGATCCCCATGGCAGGACCTTGATTGCTTGGGATCCAGAGCCTGTTAGCAAAGAACCTGGACTTGGAATCCTTGCCTGGGGGGCTTCTGACTGCACATCCCTCCTGGTCTGTTTTTTAGAGCCCGCAGTGGTGTTTGCCAAGGAACAGCCAGAGCGCACCCAGGTGCAGGCTGAAGCGGGGGCCAGTGCGATGCTGAGCTGCAAGGTGGCCCAGGCTCAGACAGAAGTGACATGGTACAAGGATGGGAAGAAGCTGAGCTCCAGCTTGAAGGTGCACATGGAGGCAAAGGGGAGCCAGAGGCAGCTGGTGGTGCAGCAGGTGGGCAAGGCGGATGCCGGGGAGTACACTTGTGAGGCCGGGGGCCAGAGGATCTCCTTCCACCTGGACATCACAGGTGGGTGCCAGGGTTGGAGATAATGGATGGAGAACCTTTGTGTCCTGTGAAACTCTGGGAGAGGCCATGTTTGGGCCTCCTAATATGTAGTGAAGCCTTGGCACCCCACCTTTCTGTGGGTCTCAGAGCTGTGTCCCCAGCTCTGCCTGGCTTCTAGGCCCATGCTGTCCTGTCTTGAGATCAGAGCAGGCCCATAGCTGAGCTGATCCTAGTGTGTGCTGTGGTGTGGATGAGCTGGATGGGATGGGGATGGTGGGGTGACATCTGTAGATGGATCTGGGGTCTAGGTTTGTTGAAATCTGATAACCCTTCTGTGGGTGTTTGGGGATATGGAGAGAGGACGTCCCATGACTGGAGAACAGGTCCTCCAGGTGGCAGGAGCCTCCCTGCCGATCCCTGTGTGCTGAAGCCCCTTGGTAATCACTATGTGTCCATTTGCCCTTCTTTCCTCACACCTTCACCTTGTCTAGCTTGTTACTTAGCCTGGGCATAGGAGACCATCTGTCTCCTGAGAGAGTTGCCTGGCACTAGGCTCTCTTTTAATTGGCCCCCACTGGTACTCAAATCTTTCTTGATTGGCTCACACTGGCACTCAGCTCTCTACTGATTGGCACCACCTAGCACTTAACTGTCTACCAATTGACATCATCCCATCTGCCATTTAGCACATTTGTGACTGGCCCACACTGGCACTTGTTCTTGTGATTGGTCCACACTAGCACTGAGATCTTTACTGTTGGCTGCAGTGGTACTTGGCTCCTCACTGATTGGCCCTGGCTGGCACTGAGTTTTTGCCTGGCACCTAATTCTTCTGATTGGCCGACACTGGCACTCAGCCCTTCTCTGATTGGCTACCCTGGCTTTTTCCCGATTGGCACACATTGGTACTCAGCTGTCTAGATTGGCTATGCTGACACTCAGCTCTCTTTTGATTGGCTGCACTGGCGCTGTGTTCCCTTATCTTCCCTTTGTGGCCTTGGCCAGCAAAGACTTGGGTTCCTGGTTTGGTGCTAAAAGAGGACCATCCCTCCTGACTCTGCCCCATCTTGTTGTCTGTGGCCACTGTGTAGTGGGGGACATGTGGGGAGGGGTGATAGGCTGAGGGCCCTGGGAAACATGAGACAGGAAGAGGCTGTCTGTTTCCAAAGGCTAGCCCGGTGGTGTTACTAGCACACAGCTTTAGAGCTGTGGGCTTGTGCAGCTTATGGGATGGAACCTTTGTGCACTGTGCTGCCATGCACAGTCCTGACTTAGCCACTACTGGGCTTAGGGAGAGCCTCAGGCCCTGATGGAGGGACTGGGTCTGGTGTTGTGTCTCTGACCCTGTGTTCCTCCCTGTGTGTCCTTAGAGCCCACAGCTGTATTTTCCAAAGATCAGCTGGCCCACAGGGAGGTGCAGGCTGAAGCTGGGGCTAGCGCCACTTTGAGCTGTGAGGTGGCCCAGGCCCAGACAGAGGTGACATGGTACAAGGATGGAAAGAAGCTGAGCTCCAGCTCCAAAGTGCGTGTGGAGGCAAAGGGGAGCCAGAGGCAGCTGGTGGTGCAGCAGGCAGGCAAGGCGGATGCTGGAGAGTACAGCTGTGAGGCTGGGGGCCAGAAGGTTTCCTTCCACCTGGACATCACAGGTTAGTACCTTGGTTATATGACCAGCACCTGTCCAAGTCACAGAGTATCTGTTATTGCTTTGCACCCTGGTGACAGGTGACAGCAGATACTGTCATATGTTCCTGGCCTGGGAGAGATGTTCACTTCTTAGCCAGTGCTTTGGAAAAACTCAGTATTCTTCGTGTATGATCAAAAAGTACTCCCACGATCCCCTTTCATATTTATTCAGTGGGAGAGGTCTTTTTCTTGCTTTCGGTTAAGTTTTTGTGTACACACGTGTGGCTTTTGTCTTCTTTTTTAGGGAGCTGAAGTTGTGCCTTTAAGGTACCACTGTTGCAGCTGGCCACATAGTGTCTGCACTCTTGTGAGGTCCCACGTGTGTGTCCCAGCTCCAAATAGGGCTTTGTCGTCTTTCTTCCCCTGCATCTGTGGGTGGGGACAGTCTTCCTTTTCTTGCTTCTACCCACCCAGACTGTAGTTTACAGTTTCTGCCTCTCTGAGGCCAAGAAGGTGCTGGAAGTTCTCACTTGATTGGTGTTGCCCTAAGATGACCTTGAGTTAGGCTCCTCTTGAGTGAAGTTGTGCAGTAGCCCAATTGCCCACCCTCTGAGGGTCCACACTGGTTGTGCTTTCCTGGATGTAAGCCTTTGGTTTACTCCATTCTTATGTGGTTCCTAAAACTCGGTGACATGCTGACCTTCTCTTTGCTGTAGACACTATTTATTGCTGTTGCCAAGCCCCTCCTGCCACCTTGCATTTGGCCCATAGTTGACCCAAGGAAATC
This sequence comes from Perodicticus potto, assembly GCA_963574655.1. Classification (NCBI taxonomy): domain Eukaryota; kingdom Metazoa; phylum Chordata; class Mammalia; order Primates; family Lorisidae; genus Perodicticus; species Perodicticus potto. Next base: position 3,164 of record CAUYRH010066217.1, on the reverse strand, counting down.
TCCATGCATCAGTTGCCTCCCAAATTTGGGGGTGCCTATTGCTTTGGAGCCACCAGCTGGTCCCGCCTTGGTGTTTAGGTTTTTCCACTGGGAGCCAGAATGCCCTGGTGGTTGGCGGCCAGCTCTGGGAGACAATTTCTGCTGTCCATGCCTGACACTCAGCTGTCTTATGTTACTTGTGTAAGAAGCTCAGCCCCACTTCCTGAGATGTAAATACTCCCACTAATACCAGTCCTCAAGCCCCATGCATGGCTTTGCTGAATGTGAAGTTGTTGCCATGGGATCTTGTGAGCCAGTGTGAGTGTCTCCAGCAACTGTGGCCCCATTGGTGCCCATAGGTAATCTGCATGTCCCTTGGAGGTCCCTATCTTAGTTGGGGTAGAAACAACCCCTTTCCCCTTTGTGATCTATGGTGAGGTGAGACCTGTAGTATAACACTCCAGAGAGGTCCTTTCCCTAAGTCCTTTCTCGCTGTTGGATCCCCTGCAATCTGTTGCCACCATATGTTCAAGGAGAGGTTCAAATTAGTAAAACTGGTTGTTTTTATTAGTATCTTTATTTTTTATTTAAGCTTTTTTTTTTTTTTTTATAGAGACAGATTCTCGCTCTATTACCCAAGCTGGAGTGCAGTGGTACTATGATAGCTTTCTGCAGCCTTGAACTCATGGGCTCAGTAATCCACCTATTTCAGTCTGCCATGTTGCTGGGACTACAGGCACCACCACCATGTTTGCTACTTTTCTTAATTTTTGTAGAGATGGGAACCAGGGTTACGTTTCCCAGGCTGTTCTTGAATCCCCAGCTTAAAGCAACCCTCCCATCTAAGCCTCCCAAAGTGGTGGGATTACAAGCAAGATCCTTCAGGACTGGCTGTATATTTTGGGGTTATTTTTAAATTGGATTTTGCTTCTTGGAAGATTTTTCTTTCTACCTGGATTCTTGTTTTGGAGTCTCATATCTACCTTGTCTTGGTGCCTGAGTCAAAATTTCCAATGTATCAGATTACACATGGAAAGTTGTTTTTATTGTTATAAAAGGCAAGGAAGCCCTGGTTCCAGCAATTTTTTAATATGTAAGTCATTTAAAAAGTTTTGAGACAGGTTTGTTATGATCCATTATTTTACTTTCAAGAAACATAGTTGACAGAGTCATTTCTGATTCACGTAAGCAAGTTGCAACGTGCTCAGCTTATTGTTGTGGCTGGGAGGGCTTCATTTGTTTCTGTCTGTGCAGATTTTATGTTTCTTGCTTTTTGTGTATGTCTAAACTTTTGTAATGATGCATGTAGTGATATTTGAGGTATAGGGTATGCACAAATCTTAAGTGTATGTGTAAGGGATTTTGGAACATGTAGACGCTGCATAACCACCATGTCCCTGTTAAGATAAAGAACAATTTCCATCATTCTAGAAAGTTCCAAGTGCCCTTGCATGGTTAGTCTTCCCTACTGCCCCAGACAACGGCTGTTCTTATTTCTATCACCATGGGCTAGTTTTCCTTTTTGTAGAACTTGATTTAAATGTTGAGAAATGCACCTTCAACAGAATACTTGCGCATTGCTACTGGGCCTTGGGAAACTGTGACTCTTGCCGCTTCCATGGATTCCCTCTTCTCTGTTTTTGCATCACAGACAGCCTGTCCTCAATGAGCTCTATACTGAACACTCTCTGAATCTGAAACTCCATGTATGGAGTCTCTGACTCTGTATCCTTTCCTCTTTGTCCCCAGAGCCCAAGTTGGTATTTGCCAAGGATCAGCCAGAGCATAGCCAGGTGCAGGCTGAGGCAGGGGCCACTGCCACTCTGGGCTGCAAGGTGGCGCAGGCCCAGACGGAGGTGACGTGGTACAAGGATGGGAAGAAGCTGCACCCTAGTTCCAAAGTGCATGTGGAGGCAAAAGGGAACCAGAGGCGGCTTATGGTGCAGCAGGCAGGCAAGGCAGATGCTGGGGAGTACAGCTGTGAGGCTGGGGACCAGAAGGTCTCCTTCCACCTGGATGTCACTGGTAGGTGCCAGGGTTGGGAATAATGTATGGGGACCCTTTTTGACTGGTGTAAATCTCTGGGTGAGGACACCTTTGGACTATCTGAGGTGCAGTGAAGCCCTGGCACTCTGTATCTCTGAGAGCAGGTTCTGCAGGTGGCAGGAGCCCCCTCTGCCTGCTCATACCTGTGCCATGGGCTCCCTTGGTAATAAACAAGTTTCCATCTGTCATTCCCCCCCCTTTTTGTTTTTTTGAGACAGAGTCTCAAACTATCACCCTGAGTAGAGTGACGAGGCATCATAGCTCACAGCAACCTCAAACTCCTGGGCTCAAGCAATTCTCTTGCCTCAGCCTTCCAAGGACTGAGGGAGTACAAACGCCCGTCACCACGCCCAGCTATTTTTTGGGTTGTAGTTGTCATGGTTTGGCAGGCCTGGGCTAGATTTGAACCCATCAGCTCCATTGTATGTGGCTGGCACCCTGGCTGCTTGAGCTATAGGTACCGAACCTGTCATTCCCTTTTTGTTCTTTCCCTTCACCCTGTCCAGCCTGTCATTTGGCCTGGATACAGGAGGCCACGCACAACTCAGCCACTTCTCTCCTAAGGACCCTGCCTGGCACTCACCTCTCTCCTGATTGGCCCCTACGGGTATTGAGATCTGCCCTGATTGGCCCACACTGGCACACAGTTCTTTCCTGATTGGCCCCCTGCTACTGGTACTCAGATCTTTCTTGATAGGCTACACTGGCACTTGGCTATCTTACTTTCTCTTTGTGGCCTTGACCAGCAAAGATGCAGATTCCTGGTTTGGTCCTCGAGGAAGACCATCCTTCCTGACCCTTCCCCATCCTGCTGCCTATGGCCCCTGCATGGTGGGGGGCAGGTGGGGAGGCATGACAGCCTGGGGGCCCTAGGAGACACATGAGACAGGGAGAAAGAGGGTGTCTTTCTCCAATGGACAGCACGGTGGTGTTATCAGCACACAACTTTGGAACTCAGAACCCACAGCTTGTGCAGCTCGTGAGATGGGACCTTTGTATACTGTGGTGCTACATATGGACAGTCCTGTCTTGGCCACTACAGGTCTCAGGGTGAGCCTCAAGTCCTGATGGATGGACTGTTTCTAATCTGTGTCTCTGATCCTGTGTCCCTCCCTGTCTGTCCCCAGAGCCTAAGGTGG